>OX377206.1:90781054-90919895 GCA_947396885.1 Heligmosomoides polygyrus polygyrus
AGAGAGATAGAGATCATGAGATTGAAAGAGATAAAAAGAATTTAGAAGCATTGCATATTGGTGAGAAAAATTGACGTCGACACTTGGAATATGAAATGGCCAAACTTTCTTAAAAAAGATCTCCTGCGATACACAGAAGGCATGAGTGACTACAGCGTACCTCAAACCTCATGAGCCATGCTGAAAAAAATCTAGAAGCCTTCATATATATATATATATATATATATATATATATATATATATATATATATATATAAGGTTGCTGCATAAGTTCTCGGACATTTGATCCCTCCTGAATTGAAAGCGCATTTTCCCGCCAAATTTCTCACATGTATCAACGCGTAAATAATCGATCGATAGAGAAAGGAAATGGCTACAAAACTATTCCTAACATTTACTTCTGCGTTGTTAACGTCAGCTATTATGGCTAAGCAATTCATCCCAACTGAGAC
This sequence comes from Heligmosomoides polygyrus polygyrus, assembly GCA_947396885.1. Classification (NCBI taxonomy): domain Eukaryota; kingdom Metazoa; phylum Nematoda; class Chromadorea; order Rhabditida; family Heligmosomidae; genus Heligmosomoides; species Heligmosomoides polygyrus. The sequence continues at coordinate 90,781,507 of OX377206.1, forward strand.
GCATATTTGGCACATCATGTTATTCCTGCATCAATCTGGCCTCAATGCCAACGAATCGTATCGTCGCCTGAAGGATGTTTACAACGAGAGTGCTCCTGCTCGAAGAACTGTGTACCAGTGGTTCTCGAAGTTTGCAACTGGTGAATTCTCCGTTGAAGATAATGAACGAGAAGGGCGCCCGATGACACTGGATTTGGATGGCCTCCGAAGTAGAGTGGAAGCGGACCCATACCAAACCACTCGCGAACTATCAAGCACTCTTGGTGTTAGTCACTCAACAGTCGTTCGAGGATTGAAGTCGATTGGCAAGGTGCAGAAATTGGATCGCTGGGTACCTCACGACTTGACACAACATGACATGGAGCGCAGAGCCGATGTCGCTCTGTCTCTCCTTACCCTCAGACCTACCCACGGATGGCTGGACAACCTTGTCACCGGGGATGAGAAGTGGATACTCTACTCTAATTATCACCGGCGTGCACAGTGGGTTGACGCAACTGGAGAGGCAGAGGACGTTCCGAAAACCGACCTTCACGTGGAAAAGGTGATGCTATGCATTTGGTGGAGCGTTCTTGGCGTAGAATAATGGGAGCTGCTGGACGAAGGGACAACAGTGACGGCAGAGGTTTACGTCAACCAACTGAGGAAGTTGACGGCCCACCTTCAAACCACACGAGGAGAGCAAGTGAAGGTGTATTCTCAACACGACAACGCTAGACCGGATATTGCTAGAGCGACGGCGGCTGAGTTGGCGGACTACGGATGGACCGTTCTTCCATCCACCTTACTCACCAGATCTCGCTCCTTCTGATTATCATTTGTTTTCAAGCCTTCAACGCTATTTGGACGGCCAGCAATTTAGGAACCGAGAGGATGTCAAGGAGGCACTGCTCACATTTTTCGAATCACAACCGGCCACGTTTTGGAGAAAAGGCATCCATGACTTACCAGCACGTTGGCGAAAGACAATTGATGTAAAGGGTGGTTACTTCAAATGATTTGATATTGATGTTCGTATGTTGTGATAATAAATATTTCATGCCCCAAATGTCCGGGAACTTATGCACCAACCTAATATATATATTTTGAGGCTAGCATCATTTGTTAGTTAATCTACAAGCACACGATTTTAGTAAACACGACCACGACGACACGAATAAAGGCTCGTTAAAATATTTAGCATGCAAAATCCATAGCTAAATTAAGATATTTATTTGTTTATTTTAGGGGCGCGTGTAGCGCAGTCGGAGGAGACACCGACCGTCGCCTGCATCTGACACCAGGTTCGTTGGTTCGGATTTCCCGTCTAGGCCAACCAAGCCTTCCATCCCTCCGAGGTCGGTGAATTGGTACCGGACTTGTCTGAGAAGGGTAAAGTGCAGACTTATTCATCGACTGGCCACCGCAAGTCATTGTGTGGCCAAAATACGCATTCAAATCGCCTCTACGGTATCCCATAGAAGTCGAGTGCGTGGAGCATCCCAAAAAAGGGTTTGGATAACACCGTCTTTTATCCTTTTTATCCTTTATTTGTTTATTTAAGGCGGATTTATTTATTTAATTACCAATTTTTGAAGCGCAAACAAAGAAGAGCAAACGTGAATTATAACCAAAGCAAAAACTCATGAACAACGTTAGTATACGTGGATGAGACCAACAGCCGCGTAAAACAACGCATCATCGGGAACACGTCATAAGACACCGTAGAGAATTCCACGAATTTCAGTGTGAAGACGGGAATTGAAGTCCTCTGCGAATGAAACATTTTCTAGTTGTTCTTTTTCATAAATGTAAAAGATAAAGGATAAAGGACGGCGTTACTCAATCCCTTTTGGGATGCGCCGGAAAAGACAGAACACCGATTTGTTAATCGCATAGCCATCATAACTCAAGTTACAAGCCAAGTATACGTTCAAATTACTTCCACGGCATCCCATAGAAGAATAATTCGAGGCGCATCGCGAACAAATGCGAATGCGAATATTGGAGTTATTTTATTTATCCCTTTGATCCTCGAAAGAAGAGCGTATCAAATTTTGCTTGTATGAGCTCAATCTGATTTGTTTCAACAAAGCGGTAAAGGAATGAATGTCTACGTTAGTCAATCCCTTTGCTGGATGCGCCATGGCATGGCGCAATCTCTTCCTCTACCACTAAAAAATCACCGCCTTCTGCTCTTTAAAACAAACTTTAAACCATTATTTTTCTCTAAAAAATGAGATTTTTTTAAAAATCTCGAACGAAGTGTTGACTTATGGGCAGGTATGTTGAAACTTTACAGAAGTTCGTATAAACTTTTCATAAACAAAAAACTATTCTAAACTTCTTGTAGAGTCTCCAGTCTAATAATGGGAAAAACTCACTTTGATTTGGAAGGTGTTAAGCTTGATTTCAGTGCGTTAGGTTATTTAGAAGAGTGTCAATGCATGTGAAAAGTGTTCAGTTTGACGCTATATAGCATTTTCACCTCGAATTACGCACTTCTCAAATTAAATTGGACACTTTTAAAAACTAATTTGAACACTCTTCTGAATTGGCCTAAAACTTTCGGGATCGAACCGAACTCTTCCAAATCAAAATGAGCTTTTTCTACATTAAACGAAAAATTCTCCAGAAATGTTAGAATAAATTTTTGTTTGAGGAAAACCTAGAATAACTTTTTTGAATTTTTTAAACTTTAGCTGCCGAATGAGTGAAATAATTTTATAAATAAAATTTTTATTTTTTTTGAAAAAATTATAATATAAATTTTGTTTTAAAGCCTAGAAAGGCAGAAGTTATATCTTGCATCAAAAGACTAGATCGCGCCATGCACTAAAAGAGTTTAGCGCAAAGTTTAATTGATCGATAGTGTAAATACGGCTTACATGCAGCAAGATAGTTAGGAGATGTGTATTTTTTACAACTGTTTGTTAAAAATATACATATTTTTACAATTGTTTACCGCTTCCAAGTGTGAAACTACATGCAAACAGAGATTTTGCTATCAATCGAATAAAAATCGCGAAGTTCCGGATTCGACATGGCGCAATTTCTGCTTTGGCGAACTAAAATAGCCACCTTCCTGCTCTTTGAAACGAAAATTCAAATCGTGCTTTTTCTTAATAAAATAAAAAAACTTAATAAAAACAATTTTCTAAAAATTGAAAAAAATTACTTAATAAAAATAATTTTCTTAATAAAATTAAAATTTAAAAAAATAAATTTTTATAAAATTTTAAACTATATGTCCTCTTATTGGGAAGTAAATTAAAACTTCAAAGAAAGTTATACTAAAATTTTCCTTGAACAAAAAATTATTTGAACATTTTTGGAGAGCCTCTAGCTTAATGTAGAAAAAGTTTATTTTGATTTGGTAGAGTTCGCTTTGATTTGAAAAGCCTTATGTTAGCTTAGAAGGGTGTCTACTTTGAAGTGAAAAGTGTCCAGTTTGATTTGAAAAGTGTCCAATTTAACTTGAAAATGGTATATAAAGGAGAAACAGGAGAAGGCATGAAGACAGCTGGCAGCAACATGCTGGACTAGTACAGCTGGAGCGACAACGAAACGACGAGACGAAGCCAGTGGCCGGCGGCGAGCTACTGTGACGGAGGCCGCTCGCGCCGAATATCTCCACCCCGTCTTCGGAAGGTGTGACGTCAGAGGGCTGTTCCATCGTCTGAATCCAGACGACTACACACCTACTACAAGCAGAGCGGAGCGGCTTCTCGAAGCCAATCTACACTCCACTTTCTCGAGCAGTCGTCCACACTCACTCGGTTATATAAACACCAGCCGAGTTGGAGCCGGCGCTGATAATCTATATCCCAATTCCCGACGGGGATGCTCCGTCGGTTCCTTCGTATTTTCTCCAATAACACACACACACACACACCACCACCACGGACGGACACCACGACCATCACCACCCGACAAACGTCTCCGCTGCTACTCGCGCCGGCGGCCCGTCCTTTGCGTCGTCTCTGCACTGCCTGCATTCGGTTACAAAATGGATCCAATTCCAGTGGAATGTTATTGGCTGAACGACGTTCATTAGACTACGGTTGAAAACAGACGAAAAAGGCAATGAGTTCATTCCCGAGAACAACCCGAGCTTGCCTTGCTTGTTTTCGTATAATGCTTGTGTCTGCGATTTCTCTAGAATTATAGAGTAAAGTATAAAGGGTTACCTACTTCTACGGATGTCGTGGAGCCGATTTGAATGCGTATTTAGCCATACAATGACTTGCGGTGGCCAGCCGATGAACAAGTCAGCGCTCTATCTTTCCCAGACAAATCTGGTTCCAATTCACCGACCCCGGAGGGATGGAAGGCTTGGTTGGCCCGGGCGGGAAATCCGAACCAGAAACCTGGTATCGGGTGCACGCGACAGCCGGCACCTTCTCCGACTGCGCTGCACGCGCGCATCTCTAGAATCAAATGATTTAAAAGAATAGAAGAATCAATAATTTTCTGTATATCAAACAGACAAGTCTGGTATCAGTTCACTGGACCCCGGAAGAGATGGAGGGCTTGGTTGGCCCGGGCGGGAAATCCGAACCAGAAACCTGGTATCGGGTGCACGCCACAGCCGGCACCTCCTCCGACTGCGCTGCACGCGCCCATCTCTAGAATTAGATGATATAAAGAATAGGAGCATCGATAATTTTCCATAGAAAATCAAGTAAAAAACTGAAATAAGTTTTAAAGGTCGTCGCTTGGACTGTTGTTAAAAAGCCCATCTACGTTTGTTCGAAAATTTGTGTTTCCTTTTTGAGAAGACATTAATACGTGGCGGAAAATTAATATGAAATAGGATGAAGTAAAATTGCTCCAATACAGTAGTTCGTAATATGTATCAAGGACGTATCAGAAATACGAATCAGAGACCAGAGACTCTGTCGCATGGGGCAAGGCGTCGAAAATTAGGTGGGCCGGCCACGTAATGCGCCTCGCAGACACCCACTGGACGGGAGCATCCAGCGACTGAATTTCGTGGGATTTCAATAGAGCACCAAGACGTCCAGCAAGGCATTGATCGGTCTTCTTCGTGAAAGCCCTGAGCGGCCGATGTGACGCTCTGCGTGTCCCTTGAGCGAGGAGGCTCTATTGGAGCACTCTGGCACACGACAGGGATGAATGGAGACACTGCTGTCGCCCGCTTGAGCAATTCGATGATCAACGGGACGACTGCTGATACAGGTGAAATGACTGTTGTGGATGATAATGCAGTCTGATAAGGCACCGTCTGTAGTGTGGACCCTCTATCGAAGCTCTTGGTTCAGGCCCCGCCCGGGCCACCCATCCCCGCCGGGTCTGACCAGAGAATGGTAAAAAATGGTGCCATATTTCTCTGTGGGGCGCATGTAGTGCAGTCGAAGGAGGTGCCCGCTGTCGCGTGCACTACATATGCGGTTCTTGATTCGGATTTCCCGCCCAGGCCAGCTAAGCCTTCCATCCTTCCGAGGGAGGTGAATTGGTACCAGACTTGTCTGGGAAGGATAAAGGGTTGACTTGTTCATCGGTTGGGCACCGCAAGTCATTCTATAGTAAAACTCGCATTCAAATCGTTTCCAGGACATCCAGTTGGAGTAGAATGCGTGGCGCATCCTAAAAGGGATTGAGTAACGCCGTCCTTTAGCCTTTATGCTTTATTTGTCTGGCCTTCGCAATGCATTGTATGGGACAAATACGCATTAAAAATGCCACGACTATGCTTTGTGTGCATGGCACATCCTAAAAAGAGACTGATTAACACCGACCTTTTATCCTTTTTTAATGAAGCTGTTAGGGTGTGGGGTAGCGCAGTCGGAGACGCCTCGAATCGAAGCTCCAGGTTGGGTCCCGCCCAAACCAACCAAAACCTTCATCCCTTTCAGAAAATTGGTGCCAGCCATATCTGGTAAGAGAGAAGCACTGATTTGATCATCTGTTGCCCACCATTGGTCATTCATTGACCAAATAGACCCTAAAAATCTATGGAAGTGGGTTGCGTGGCGCATTCCAAAGAGAGATCGATTAACAGCGACCTTTATTAATAAAACAATTGCCCCAAAAATTATTAAATATAAAATTACAATAAAACTGCTTCCTGCACAATAAAACTAACTAATCAAGTGAATCCAAATATAAAATGATTGAATATTTCCGACTTTTTCCTGGCTCCTAAAAATGCATAACTCCCGAAACGTCATCTGAAGTAAAGTAACAATCTTGGTCGAAAGCTTATCAAGAACACATTATAATTACTCTAAACTTAGAGATATCTAGTAAGAAGAGCACGAATACAAGGAGAAAGGAATAAGGACGTAGTAATCAATCCTCTTTGGCGTGCGCCACGCATTCTACTCCTACATGATGTCATGGAAGCAATATGAATGCGCTTTTGACCTACACCAACGACTCACGGAGACCAGTCGATGGATAGATGAGCCTTCTTATATCTTACACAAGTCTGACACCGATTCACTAACTCTGAAGGAATGAGAAACTTCGTTGGACTTGACGTGTCCAGCTGTGAACGCGACAGAAGACGTCTTCTCCGACCGCGCTATCGGACCCATTGTACAGTATATGGCTAACAAATTGTTTGTTTGATACTTTCCGGCGTGAGACCTCAACGTTATCTGTAGATCCGCTTCTCGGCTGACAACAGCACGGTGGCTTCGTGATCTCCCTCGCTAAGCCCTGGTTTATATTTGCGCCGCCATGCGGTGCGGCATCACGATCACCATCGATTTTTTCGCGCCGCCCGGTCGATATCGATATCCCGACCATCGTGCGCAGCGGCGCAAGTATAAACTAGGGCTAACGCGAAGGACGTCTCCTGTAAAGGGCAAGAGAAGGGACTGGGAGTGGTCGCTGCCCGGAGAGCGTATGCCAGCTCGCCCTTCAGCGGCGCTACGAGCTCATCCCGGAAAGTAGCACTTATTCCCCTATATTAAGGATCTATCCTAGTCGGAGGGTGCACCGCTGGAAAAGCGAAACACCAACAGGGTGGCCTCCAGTGGCTAGAAAATTGCGAGGTAAAGAGTTCTTGTAGGTCAGAGTATGCCATCTCTTTAAGCTGGCCCACTTTTAATTTCACAGTCGTTGTAAAAAAAATACACATCAAAGTGCCACGACTGGGTTAGATTACTTTGTTCCTTTATTTTTTGACAAGTGCAACTGCAAACATCAAACAAGATGAGAAAATATATAGATAGTATCCATATTTCCCAGAGCGAGACATCTAAAAGAGAGAGCATCCTACTATCATATGTACATATATATATAAAAGAGTAAGCGGTTGTCCGTCCGTCTGTCCGTCCGTCTGCCTATCCGTCTGGCCTTTCCTATCCTAGACGTCGAGTAACAGGTGTCCGGGTTCAGACCATGTGTCACCCATGTCAGGTCGAGAGGGTCAGAAGGCGTGTCACCGATGTCGCGCAAAGGGCTTTCGTACTCACCATCAGAAGACATGTCACCGACGTCGTTCTACAGGCGTCCGAATTCAGAAAAGGTGTCGCCGAAGTCGCGCAAAGGGGGAAGGGGGGGGGGCAGGTACAGAAGACATGTCAGCGATGTCCTTCAAAAGACGTCCGGCTTTAGAAGACGAGTCAACGATGTCGATTAAACGATGTCCGGGTTCAGAAGGCATGTCACCGATGTCACGCCGTGAGCGTGGGAGGACAAGTTTGGGGGGGGGAATATCTTGAAAAGTGAAATTCTTGAAATTCGTGAAAGTGACCTGGAAGGGGGAGGGGGGCTGGAGGTGACACGGAGACGGGGAACCAGTAATACGGGATCTCTAAAATGGGGTCAGTAGAAGGGACCAAGGGAATGGGGAAACCAATAATGGTGTTCAGTAGACGGTTACCAATAAGGGAACAAGAAAGGAGGAGTTAATTAAGGATGGTTACCAATAAGGGCACTCAAAAAGAAGGGGTCCAGCAGCTGAAGCGGGCAAGAGGGGACCACTAAAGGATGACCTGTTCGAGAGAACCAGTAAGGTGGGGTGGGGAGGGGGGGGGGGGGTGGCGTCCGGATTCAAAAGATGTGTCAGTGTTGTGGGGCGAAAACAATAAATTTTAGAATTTGTGTCTCACGTTTTTTGGTATTCTGCGTCAACACACACAGTCAGCCAACGTGCTAGATCATAGATTTTTCTAATTGCTATATTAGAAGTTCCAATTTCAGGGTTTGGGGGCGAAGCCCCCAACCAGACGTTTGGCGGCCGGCAGGCCGTTGAACGTCTGGTATGTACATAAAAGAGTAGTGTATGTATGTATGTATGTATGTGTGTGTATATCGCCTTGGTGATACTCAACGATTGATGACGACCAGCCCTGGGGGTAGTCAAGATCGCTGAACGCGAAGCTAAAGTTCGTTTTTGAAGTATCGATCGCCATCGATCGACATTGATCAAATTATCGATTTTCTGTGGATGTCGTTCAAGGTGTCAGAAAGTTCAGCCCTGGGGTAGTCGAGGTTGCTGAACGCGAATCAGAAGGGTTGTTTTTGAACTATCGATCGCTGTAAATCGATATTGATCAAATTATCGATTTTCTGTGGATGTCGTTTATTTTTTCTGTCTCTTTCTAACTTGCTGTCATCGACATAGTTAAGGTGCCGAGAGGCCGCTCTGACGGCTGGTCTATTTAATAAAAATCACATTTGTTTAAGTGCATTTATTCAATAGCATTATTCACACATTATTATGCCGATTCAGCGGCAACAAAAATATTGGATGAAAATAGGGAACCTCACTCCCTACGAGCATCTGCACCTGTGTGTAGGCATCACAAAACTGAGGTAGCGTTCTTCCCCCCGTCTTTTAAACAGAGGCGTTGCAAATGTCTGCGTCTTCACTATCTCGTAAAGCAGCCACTGGACGCTCGAAATAACCCAGGGGGGTGAGGGTGGGCGGGCCAAGGGGTAGAACGCTTGTCCCAAAAAAACTGAGATTTCGATTACTAGGTGTTCCCTACCCCTAATAACAACAACACAGTTTTAGGATTAGATTTTCAAAAAGAGAACTATCTAAGAAATGTTTCAATAAAGAATGAGGATAAACGACGGTTCTACTCAGTCCTTTTGGAATGCGCCACGCATTCTACTTCAAAGGATGCCATGGAGGTGATTTGAATGCGTATTTGGCCATACAATGACTTGCGGCGGCCAGCCGATGAACAAGTAAGCGCTTTATCCTTCCCAGACAAGTCTGGTGTCAGCTCACTGGACTCCGAAAGGATAGAAGGCTTGGTTGGCCTGGGCGGGAAATCCGAACCACGAACCTGGTGTCGGGTGCACGCCACAGCCGGTATCTCCTCCAACTGCGCTACACGCGGTCTATGCTTCAATATTCATCGGAAACTATGAGAAAAACTGATGGCCACCATACCACGCACAACAATGATTACAAAAAAAGCTGTGTTACTTTGACCAAGACGAAGGATATGCTTGACATCAGGAAAAAACGGATCCAGAATAAATGTACGACCAAACCTGTAAAGAATTGACGCCATAGAGAATAGTAACAGAGCCATTACGCACTACTTGAAAATTCTGCAGAGTGAAGAAATGGCAGCTCTTTGGTAATTTACATCAGTCTAGAAGAGCTGCAAAAATGGTATGTAGATAGCTGCCTAAGGAATGGAAAAGACCTATATAACTCCTTGAACGCGTTTTGGATAGTATTCTCCTTGAGCATAGAACTATGTAAGAGATACCAATTGATTGCACTAATAAGTAACGATAAAGTGGAGCAGAATGTTGTGAAGTTGTAGTACTTAGGTTGTTACTCTAACTTCATTCGGCATATCCTTCCATGCAGTCGCCGTCTTTAGCTTCTGCTCATGCAGAAGGTACGACTAGCTGGAGAAATTACTCGTTCATGAGCCATTTCAAGTTACACCAATTCCGATGAGTAATGGAGGAATGAGACGAAGCGCGAGTAAGACAGCCTAATTAACCTTACGAAAGCAGCCAGAAAGCCGGCAATTTATCTCGAATCAATGGAGTAAAGAGTACCATGATACTTATCACCAAGAGACTGCGCTAAATTTTAGTCGGTAAAATTTTGAACGACTCTATTTAGCGGTAATTTTTTTCTTAAATCCGGTAAATAATTTCAACAGCCAATTTGGCATCACTGTGGGTGGCGTGCGAAAAAGGCGTGGCGTGCTGTTCTCTATCAATGTCAACCCTCTTAACAAGTATACAATTTTCACGTCAAATTGGACACTTTTAAAAGCAAACTGGACACTCTGACACTTTTCTAAGCCAAGAGGCTAGCTATAGCTAAGGGCTAAGACTTCTGAAATCAAAGCGAATTTTTCCAAATTAAAATTATCCTTTTCTAATTTTATCTAGAGATTTTTTAAAAAGGTTAGAACAATCTTTTGTGCAAGGAAAAATTTTGCATAACTTCCTCTGAAATACTTATTTATCTACCCAAAAAGTGAGCAACTTTTTAAATTTTTTATAAAATTCTTATTCTTAGAGGAAAAATAACTGCTTAAAACTTATTTTAAAGAACAGCAAGGAGTGCACTTGTACTGCTAAAAATAAGGAATTGTACCATGCCCATTTCCAAGACGTCGCAATTTTCACTCGGTTGATAGCAGAATTTTTGTTTGCATGGAGTTTGACATCTCTTAACTAGACAACAAAAACAACTGTAAAGAGCAAACATATCCTGACTTTGATGGTTCATGTACGTGGCATTTATCAATCAAATAAAGGCTGCAGCGAACTTTGTAGTGCATGGCACGATATGACCTTTTAATCCACTATATGGTTGCTTCTTTGCTATGCTTTAAGCCGAATTTGAATCTATTAGGGGGGGGGAAGTAATGAGACAAATTGAAAAAAATCTTTATCTCTTTATAACTCAATTACAACTCAACGATGCTGAAGAATGTATTTGCATTAAGGGCAATGACCTTGCTGCCATAGCTCAGCCAACTTCCTGATCCCATCCCTCCAGAACTGTTTGGGCCTGGTGTTGATCAACACCTCGATATGGTTGTCAAGCACTGCTTGGGTTCTTGTGTCCCTTCCGACCAGGAAGTCCTGTAGGCTCAAGAAGTAGTGCTATTCGCATGGAGAGATGTCCGGCGAATACGGTGGGTGAGGCATGTGAACGTAGCCCAGCTGGCCAAGCTTATCCGTGGTTACTTGTTCCCGATGGGGTGCGGCGTTGTCGAAGAGGAGAACCTTCTTGAAGCGCTGCGACTGAATAAGAGCGAGTCGCCGGCCCATCTCTTCTATTTCGTTCACCATGCCCTTGGAGTTCATCGTAGTGCTCTTGGGAAACAGCTTCCTTTAAACCGATCCATGGGCGCAGACTCAAAAGCTCCGAAGGTGCTTCTCGCCGTGAACATCCCGCAGATCGAAGGTCGGTAACAGATCACCAGGCCTCACCCAGACTCGCTGCTTCGCAGGGTTAAGGCAGAAGACGTACTTCTCATCTTGCGTGAATATTGAGCCGAGGCTGCTTGGGGTTGGGAATTGGGCGAGATTTGCGCGACACAGGTCGACTCGTCAGGCTGGGGTTTCGGCATGAGACAGGCTGGGGTTTTGGCATACTTCTGGAAAGGGCGGAAGTGGTAACTTCTCAGATGGGCTTCAGTAAGTAGCATAGAAACATACAAATACGATAAGCACGGAACCAGACTTCAGTCTCGAGAGATATGTGTGGACACGGCATGGGGTGTCTCATTACTTTTGCCCCCCCCCCTAATATTATTTATATCTAAAAATAAAACACTAAAAAGTTTCAAAGAAAGTTATTCCTAATTTTCCTTGAACAAAAATTTATTTTAAACATCTTATTGAATCTGTAGTTTAACCTGCCTGAAGGCGATTTGGATTTGGAAGACGAATTCTCTCGGTTTTATTGTTGCCGTTTCAGCTCAATCGCCCTTCTAAAAGCTTGAAAGAAGCTCAGAATCTTTTCGGCTGTCAAGATCAGTCGCTCAAAGACATTCTATCTGTGACAAAGTTAATAAGAATAGCTAGAATAAGAATGGAGAGTTAGGAAGGAAACCCACATCTGCTACATCTGAGCTGAGTCATTGATATACGGTGCTGAAGAATGCAAAAAAATGAATTTGTTAGAAAACGTCCTGATTTCAAGAGGATCTGTCTCGGAAACTGTATTTTTACTATTTTTAGAGAGTAGGAAAAGAACAGAGAGGCTGGGCTTTTTTATTATACTTCGCAGAGAGGCTAATAGGAGTAAGCTACTAAAGGATTGCTTCACGAAATAGAAACAGTCATAAGGATCGAAGCAGGAAAATTTTTCAAATACAAAATTAAGAGAAGCTTTAAAGCGAGCAGGTTTCATACTTGAACAAATAAACAGTACGATATGCAGCGCCGTGACGAGGAAACCAGCTCAGAACAGGCATCGAGATATTGGCTTCTTTGATGAAACGATTTTTCCAGGCGTAAGAACTTTCAAAGGAACACATTGTACAAAACCTGATGACATTGAGAAGCAGAAGAATATTTCTGAACGATCGTACAACGTTGGATTTACTTGGGGCTTGCGGAAGGGGTCTGATTTGGCGCTTTCTCTTGTTCTTGAACCTCATCACATCTCAACGGTTTTTCTGTTTCTCGTATGAAGCCGTTCCCACATGCATTGGATAACGTCGGGTAAACCACGCCAGATGTCATACAATCCCTCAACACAGCACAACACAACCCATTAGGGCAGACCAAACAGAATGATGTGGCGTGTGGAGCAATGCGGACTACAGACACGGATTCAAACCGGCGGTTGTCCTTCAAGCTACTGTTGATGACGTTAGTGTCGCTGATCACATCTAGGAATTCAGCATTTCAGATTTGTTTCTAGATTTAATCTCGAAGAAAAAACTCGATTACACAATGGGAGCTGCAATTCAAAAGAAATCCGATGTAGATTTGCAGACCACAAAAGCAGTAACCAAACGTGGTAGTCCGTATTAAAGAATAAAGGATAAGGGCGGCGTTACTCAATCCTTTTTGGGATGCGCCACGCGTTCGATTTGTACGGGATGTCATGGAGGCGACTTCAATGCATATTTCGTCATAGAGTGACTTGCTGTGACCAGTCGATTAAACTGTAAGCACTTTATCCTTCCAAACCAAGTCCGATAGCAATTCCCCTACCCCGAAGGGATGGAAGGATTGCTTGGACTGGGAGCGAAATCCGAACCGAGAACCTGGTATCAGCTCCACGCGACAACCGGCACCTCACCCAACTGCGCTACACGCTCCTGTATTAATCTCTATTACCTTGAAGAATCGATAAGCACGAAGAATAAAAATAGGCATTAGTTAATCACTTTTGAGATGTGCCATGCATTCTACTTTTCGGGATATTTTGGAGGCAATTTGAAGGTTAAATTGTTTCGCAGGCACCTAACATCGCTGCAAATGTCTTGGTCGACGCCCCTTATTTTCGAATCTCTTCTACTGTGCCTTCTGTAAGACCTTCTTCACACCATCATAAATGTATTTTCAGCCGTTTTAATGTTTTAATAGTCCCATAGGTGAAATCCAAGTGAAATGGGTATCTAATGCAGAAATTTCGCTAGACGTCGGTTTGGCTTTGGATAACTGCGCTAGGAACCACATATTTTCCGCCATTGATTACGGTAGCCCCACGCAAAGTGACCTCAAATTCCATTTTTGTAGTTTCTGAGTGACCCCTACTGTATCCTTAGAAGAACGAGGAATCGTCTTTAGACTACCATTGTAGCGCAGATAAGTCAAACGGGTTTCACCCAATCCAAGACAGCAATTTCGCTAGGCGTCGGTTTGGCTGTACCGTGTCGATAACTGGAATAACATACTCTCCGCCAAGGATTACGGTAGCCCTTCGCGAAGAGACCTCAAATTCCACTTTTTGTAGTTACCGAATGGCCGTTACTGTGTTTTTAGGGGGAATGAGGAGTACTCCTGAACCTACTCTTGTAACTCACGGCGTGAACTTTTCGACTCGTAATCACCGCAGTTCTAGGTCAAAGAAATTAAAGAGCTGTAAATGCCTTTCGCCTAAACATTTTCTTTAAGTATTTCGACATAATTCTGCTGTACATACATATTCCGTTGTACCTTTATATTTGTTCTAATACTTTAAACTGAAACTTCAGGTGCCTATTAAAGACAGATAGACAGACAGATACCCTAATGTATCCATAGAATTGTCCCACGATCTGCTGATGGCTTGGCTAGTGTTGTTACTAATGCCGCACGTGATAGTTTTCATGGTTGCTGCGTTTTTTATTTAATGTTGCTTTCCTCAACTGCACTTTTGGTGCACGTTAAATAAACTCTGCTATATATGTAGAGGATTAGTGTGTGTGTGTTCTTTGAACACGAATCTGAAGTTTGTTTCTGAAGTATTGATCGCCATCAATCGATACTGAGCAAATTATCGATTTTTCCTGAATGACGTTCAAACGGTCCGAGACTTCAGCCCTGGGGGGTAATCAAGGTCGCTGAACACGAATCTGAAGTTTGTTTTTGAAGTATCGATTGCCATCAATCGATATTGGTCAAATAATCGATTTTTGGCAGATGTTGTTCATTTTTTTCTATTTCTTCTTAACTTGCCCCAATCGACGTAGCTAAGGTGTTCTTTCTGAGGAAACCATGACATATGTGGCAGCTACAATTGTTTATGAGAAGTTTTTACCACGGCGAAGCCGTTAAGAAGCTGTCAGTGGACCGAAAGGCCACTCTGACGGCTGGTAAATAAGTAAATAAAATGTCGAATCGAATCGTTGCGGTCACGTTTTAGAAAATATGGAGGCTAGCTGTAGTTGATTAGGTTACGCTCCGGTTGGACGACAACTTCACAATTTCGGTGTCCACATGCGATTAAGTTTGCGGTGTTGTCGAATGAATTTTTCATTAGTACTAGAGCAATAGATGACGTAAAGAATTGGGAAGCCTCTACACGATCTAACATCTTGGGGAATAGATTTGGCTCTAGATTTGCTGCCCCAGTAAGGTATACACTATACCGTGGACTATGCACATATATTGTTCATCTACTGGTAGCCGAGGCGTTTCCAACGTAGGGTGCAAGAAAACGCTGGAATACTCACCTGCGGCATCCAGCGACAATTTCGTCGGCCGGTAGTGATTGCGATGAGTCATTCGGTGTTCTATAAAATGACGTCAGTTCTACTCATTGTGCCACCCTCAGCCAGACAATGGTCGTTATGATCATCTCATCGGTTGGCGAATGCTGAAGCCTTAGAGTTGATGTGGGGGGGGGGGAACATCACTCATTGTTAGCGAAGCTTGAAGCCTTAGAGTGGAAGTGGGTTGTAGCCCCTACAAAAGAGCTCGAAGAGATCAGAAGAAGTGTAGAAACGAAGAAGCCATGGTGACGTTCGTAAAGAACTATATGAATCTATGGCTTCATGAAGTGAAACCCGTTCCATTGTAAGTACTTAGTCGAGAAGCTCGAACGGGTACCTTCGGAAGCATTTTCAAAAAAATGCTTCCGAAGGTACTCGCTTTTTCATTATAATTGATTGATCACTGGTGTTGAACAGGAGGTCCAGATTGTTAGAGACCATTATTTACAAACTTTCGGCGGGTTCGCTTTGTCCAGAGTCTCAAACATCGGTAATTGAACTCAAGTTTGAGACTCCGAATAAGGCTCTGATTTAATTACCCAAGTTTGAGGATCTGAGAAAAATAGACTCATCGAAGCGAGTCAATGTAGGCTTCCAACAATTGCGGATAAGAGTTTATCCCACCAGAAATCAATTGGATACTTATAATTGAATCGCTGTTGCTTTATAGGAAGCACCATTAAGCCTTGAAGAGTATTTTTTATGTTTGGTCTTCGTCTAAGAGCCCGTGGGAAATGGAGACCAAACCTCATTACTTTTAATTCTTTCCCTTATCGTCTAGGCTTACTTACTAAGTAATTGAACTAAAGTTTGAGACTCCGAAGAAGGCTCTGATTTAATTACTCAAGTTTGAGGATCTGAAAAAGACGAATTCACCGAAGCAACTACATGGAAGCTTGCAACATTTTGGTATCAGAGCTCAGCACAGTAGAAGTGAACCGACTCAACTCATTGTCGTGATTCATAGAGTCGATTCTGACAGCTGCTTTCATGAAAGTAATACAGTCTGGGCGCGTGTGGCGCAGTCGGAGGAGGTGCCAGCTGTCGCATGCACCCGATATCAGGTTCATGGTTCGCTCGGGCCAAGCAAGCCTTCCATCCCTCCTGGGTCGATTATCTGGTACCAGACTTGACTGGAAAGGATAAAACACATCTTGTTTATCGACTAGCCACCGCAAGTCATTGTGTGACCAAAAATGTATTCAAGTCGCCTCCACGACATCCCGTAGAAGTAGGAAGCGTGGCGCATCCCAAAAGGAATTGAATAGCCCGTCCTTTATCCTAATACGGTCTACCTGTAGTAAATCTGAAGCAAGACCATAGAAGAGTGGTAGATGGAGGTGTGCGTTGGGTAAACCTACGATTGTTTCTCCGAGTGTTCGCTTGGTTAGTACGCCTCAATGCCTTCAATGCGCTTAATCTGGTTTTCGTCGCATGGTTACTCATCACACCACATGCCTTTGTAAACACTTGCTTCATACAAGTTGACAAATACATAGGGGGAACAACTACGTGTGCGGGCCATAAAGGCTGGCCAAAAGGGTGTTCCGCCTTCCGAATCGAGGTTCCTGGATCGGTTTCTCGCCTTGGCTAGCCGAGCCTTCCATCCATCTGGGTCGGAGAGTTGGTATAAGACTTGTCTGATAAGAATAAGGCACTTACTTGCTTATCGGTTTGCTACAGCAAGTCATTGAATAGGCCAGATATACGCATTCCAACAGCTCACCAGACATTTCGTAAAATTTCGTAGAAGTGGAGTGCGCGGCGTATGCCAAAAAGATTGAATAACGCCGTCATTTATACTTTTGTTTATAACACTCATTGGTGTACTTCTTCAAAAATCAGGTCATAAGAAGTCGAAATAACAAATCCGGCTCATTTATCGCCTGGAATAATAGCTGAAAACTCCTATAACCGATTCACTAAAAAAAAATTTCAACAAACTTCACCATCAACTTCCAACGACGATTTCGTTTTATATTTACATAAATTTCTAGATTTATTTAGATTTTTACGAATGAGGGAACACTTAAATAGGAGCGCTAGTTAGGCAGTTTTGTCCAACAGCCCTGGACCGCGCATAGAAGGCCCTGGAACTCCAGCAGATGCAAAGGAAATAGAAGTGCGGCAGTTTAAAGACGTTTCGATAGAGGATTCGAAGAATACCATTAAGTCTTCTAGTAGTAGTAGTCTAGTAGTGGAAGGCAGGCAAGCTAAACCCTGCACTCAACTGAGGGGGGCATAGTGAACGTCACGTGGAACTATGTCTGACTGAGAAGATAAAGCAATTGGGCATCGACTGGCCCTATAATTTGCTGCGCAGACAAAACGCATCCGTGCGGCTATATGCGAGCTGAAGAAGTAGGGGTCGTTCGAAGAGACGAGAGATCCAAGAAAATACGCCGTCCATAGCTGTTCATTTGAGTTCGCAAAAACCTCTCTACACCCCACCACCATCAAACATTGCCATTTTCGTTGCTTTTCGTCATGTCCGAATATCATTTTTCAAACAGAAGATTTTTGCATAAAAGATAAAAGGGAAAAGGACGGTGTTATTCAGTCCTCTTTTGGGATGCGCCATGCATTCTGTTAGGGTGGGCCAAAAGTAATGAGACAAATTCAACAAATTTCTCTTATCTCTTTATAACCCAATTACTGGGGTGGTCTAAACTTTAGGTAGAAATTACAACTCAACGGTGCTGAGGAATGTATTCGCCATAAAGTCAATGACCTTGCTGCCACCGATCAGCCAAGTTCCTGATCCCATCCTTCCAGAACTGCTTGGGCCTGGTGCTGATCCACTGCTCGTTATGGTTGTTGAGGTCTGCTTGGGTCCTTATGTCCCTTCCGACCACGAAGTCCCGTAGGCCCAAGAAGTGGAGGTAGTCGCATGGAGAGATGTCCGGCGAATACGATGGGTGAGGCATGTGAACGTAGCCCAGCTGAGCAAGCTTATCCGTGGTCACTTTTGCCCGATGGGGTGCGGCGTTGTCGAAGAGGAGGACCTTCTTGAAGCGCTGAGACGGAATAAGTGCGAGTCGCCAGTCCATCTCTTCTATTTCTTTCACCATGGCCTTGGAGTACGTCGTCGTGGTTTTGGAAAACAGCTTCCAGTATACCGGTCCATGGGCGCAGACTCAAAAGCTCAGAAGGTGCTTCTCGCCGTGAACATCTCGCCGAACGAAGGTCGGTAACAGGTCACCAGCCCTCACCCAGAACGCTGCTTGGCAGCGTTAAGGTAGAAGACGTACTTCTCATCTTGCGAGACTATTGAGTCCAGGCTGGCCGGGGTTGGGCATTGGACGAGATTTGGGCGACACAGGTCGACTCGTCAGACTGGGGTTCCGGCATGAGAAAAACTGGGGTTTTGGCCTGTTTCTGGAAAGGGCGAAAGTGGTCACTTCTCAGGTGGCCTTCACTAAATAGCAAACATACATACAAATTATACTTGTGTCCTTCCAAAATTTTTTCGAATAAACGAATAATCGAATATATTCGGTTTCACGGAAAACCGAATATTCGAATAATGAATATATTCGAATTTTGGACCTTGTCGAATATTCGAATAATGAATATATTCGAATTTTGGACTTTGTCGAATATTCGAATAATGAATATATTCGAATTTTGGGCCTCGTCGAATATTCGAATAATGAATATTTTCGAATTTTGGGTCTCGTCGAATATTCGAATAATGAATATTTTCGAATTTTGGGTCTCATCGAATATTCGAATAATGAATATTTTCGAATTCTGGGCCTCACCGAATATTCGAATAATGAATATTCGAATATTCGAATTTATTCGAATATTCATTCGAAATTATTCGATTCGGTCCGAAGTATACCACAGATGTATTTGAATTGAAAGTCAAATTGGGCCCTATGCTAAATGCCTTTTCTAATTTCTTCTGTAGGTTCGTGTCTTCAATTTTCAAATACAAACTCTTCTAATCTTAATGAATTCCGACCGTAACGCACAACTGACCTAGTGCCACAAAATTTATCAATAGCGAATACTTTGGTTGAAATTGTAAGCATTTTACGGCTTCTAGCCACAAAATTTATCAATAAAGAATGCTTTGGTTGAAATTGTAGATATTCTTACGGCTTCTAATGACCCTCGTAAAGCAAATACAGAAATAAGCGTAATCTAAACCACGACATGTTATTTAAAGGCACTATGTTAATATGCATCTTCTTCTTCTTCTCCTGAGCGTTTAGTCCCGCGCAGTCGCAGGGTCCGCTGTTCTTGTGATCTGTCGCCACATCATCCTATCAAGGGCGTCATCTGCCGTGG
Organism: Heligmosomoides polygyrus polygyrus; assembly: GCA_947396885.1. Lineage (NCBI taxonomy): Eukaryota > Metazoa > Nematoda > Chromadorea > Rhabditida > Heligmosomidae > Heligmosomoides > Heligmosomoides polygyrus. The sequence goes on from OX377206.1 coordinate 90,800,913, forward strand.
CGCCGACTTCGGCGAGATCTCTCTTGATGAGGACCTGTCCATACCACCTCAGGCGCTGCTCCCTCATCTTCAGCTGGATTGGGGCTGTCTTCGCCACTGCCCTAACATCCTCGTTTCGCAGCCTGTCCCGACGGGTCCATCCACATGCTCACCTCAGCATCCTCATCTCCGCCACGTGCAGTTGCCGCTCCTGCGCCTTACCCAGGACCCAGCACTCACTGCCGTAGAGGAGGGCAGGTCTTACAACTGTTCTATAGAGCTTGCCTTTGGGCGTCCTGGAGCATCTACGGTCGCAGAGATCCCTGTGGATTCCCTCCACTTGAGCCAGGCTGCGTTTATCCGTCCCCTGACCGCCTGGTCCACACTTCCTTCCTCGGATAGGTCACTTCCGAGGCAGCGGAATTCTTCCACCTTCTCGATCGTTTCCCCTTGGCAGTCTAGGATCGATCCAGCGCACTGCTCAGAGCTGATGAACTTCGTCTTCTTCACGTTCAGCCGTAGGCCGTTCTCTGCGAGGGCTCTCTGCCACAGCTGCACTCCTCCTCCGGCTCCTCCTGGTTGTCGGCTACTAGGGCGATGTCGTCCGCGTAGAGGATCGTTCTGAGAGGGCCTTCCTCAAGGTGGTTCACTATAGAGTCAAGCGTCAGCAGGAAGAGGAACGGGCTCAGAGCCGACCCTTGGTGTACCCCCACTTTGATGTCCACCTTCCTTGTCACCCCGAGTGGAGTTCGTATCGCCGCTTTCGAGCCCTCGTACATGTCCCTTATGACCGTGATCAGACGTTCCGGGACACCCCTCCCTCGAAGGGCATTCCAGATTACGGCCCGAGCTAGCCTGTCGTAGGCCTTCTCCAGGTCCAGGAATGCCAGGTAGCAGGGTTTTCGTTTCTCCCGATATTTCTCCATCACCTGACGAGCGATGAAGATGGCGTCTGTGGTGGACCTCTCAGGCATGAAGCCCCACTGCACCTGGGAGATGGGTACCATCTCCCTCAGCCTTGAGTAGACCAGTCGTTCGTAGATCTTCATCGTGTGTGAGATGAGCTTGATCCCTCGGTAGTTGGAGCATTCGAAAGCGTCTCCCTTCTGCTTGAAGATGGGGACTATGGTGCTGTTCCTCCAGTCATCCGGCATCTTACCTTCTTTCGTGACTCTGTTGAGGAACTGCGTCAGCCAGTCGATTCCGAGGTCCCCGAGCACCTTCCAAGCCTCTACTGGCACACCGTCAGACCCTGCTGCCTTTCCGAGTTTCATCTTCCCTATGGCCTTGAGAACCTCTTCTTGCGTCCAGGGTGGGATGGATCCTTCCGTTGGTTGTTCTTCCTCGGCCTCCCGACGAGGGAACTGCTCGTTCAGGAGTTCCTTGAAGTACTCCTCCCATCTCTCTCTGACCTCGACAGGCTTCCGTAACACCCTACCGTCACCGCTCTTCACCGTCTTCCCTACTCGAATGTCGAGGCTAGCTCTATGACGCGCCTTGGTCAGGCGGATGGCGAACTTCTCTCCCTCTGGCCCGTCTAGTTTCTCGTACAGGGCATCCATTTCCGTGTTCTTTGCCTTCGCTACAGCTGTTTTTGCCAGCCTCTTCAGCTTTCTGTAGGCTGTGAGATGCTCGGGTGCCCTCGTCTTCTGCCACAGCTTGTAGGCATCCTTCTTCCTCTTCACTGCAGCCTGCACCTCTTCGTTCCAGAACCATGCCGATTTGTCCCCTCTGGTTCCTCCCTTTGTTTCTCCCAGGGTTTCCTTGGCACATCTCAGGATTGTTTGGGCTACCCTCCTCAAGGTCTCATTCACGGGACCAGCTGGATCTGGAAGGCCTGCTTCGAGCACTGCCCTTCGCAGCTCGTTCCGCTCTGAACCCCATAGTCTCCACCATCGGATCCTGGGTTCCGTCCACACTTTGGGCCTGGTGGGTAGAGGTATGCTAAGGTCGGCTACCAAGGGTCTATGCTGTGATGCCACGTCTTCTCCCGGAATGACCTTCACATCCCGGGCTGTTTTCAGGGCAGCCCTTCGAACCAGGATGTGGTCGACTTCCGTCCTTCTTCCTCCGCTAGCATAGGTCACCTTTGGCTCTCCCTCTTCGCGAAGAAGGTGCTACAGACAGCCAGGTCGTGGGCGATAGCCAGATCCAGAATTCGTTCTCCATCCGGTTTATCAGGCCGATCCCTTTAGCTCCATGAACCCTTTCCACTCCCCTTCTGCCACTACCCACATGCCCGTTCATGTCCCCTGCTATGGAGAGGTAGTCGCCTTCTGGTACGGACCTTATGGCTTCCTCGAGCGAGAGGTAGAAGTCATCCTTGTCGTGCTCGGAGCATCCGGTCTGCGGAGCGTAGACAGACATGATGGTCCAGTAACCCTCCTTCGTGTCCAGCCGCAGTGACATGATGCGGTCGTTTATTCTTTGGACAGCCGCTACTGAATCCTTGAGGGACTCCGCGACAGCTATCCCTACCCCGTTCCTCTTGGTGTCCTTTCCGTTAGAGTACAGCTTGACCACTTCTCCGATCTCCCTGGCTTTTGCCCCTTTCCATCGCGTTTCCTGCAGACACAGGACTTGTATCCTTCTGCGCTTCATCAAGTCAGCCACTTCCCTAGATCTTCCGGTCAGCGTTCCCACATTCAGAGTCCCCAGTCGAAATAGCTTCTTTAGTCGAGGTTGTTCGCCCTTGGTAGCCCTCGCATACTGACCACAGAACTCGGGCGGGGGTTTTGTGCGCCACTTCCGGGTGACGTCCTAGCCTTTACACTGATTCTATTGCGACTTGTGATCATGGTTTTGTGACGAGGTTTCTCCATTAACCCTTCTGTCAACCTGGGCCTGACGCTGGAACCGTTGCCATTTTTTGCAATTTTTGCAGGGCATGGCGTGCCGGAGCCGGGAGTCGAACCTGTGACCGTTTGTGCATGAAACTACACTACTAACCACTAGGCTAACTCGGCATTATGTTAATATGTATATGATGTTTTATGTTACAAACAAGAAAAAACAACAATTGAGTGAGGAAACACCTCGTCGTTAAGCTGAGAAATAAGGTCTCCTACAAGTGAATCACAGAAAAGGACTTTGAGAAGGATGAATGATGCTGTGGCAATTTGGGGTGAGATCGCAGCCAGTCTATACCCTTCCAACTGAGAAAATGAATTTCAAATAGTCCAGCAATGCGACACTTTTCGAACGGTACGACTGGAAGATGGTCTCCCAGACACATATGACTATTAACCAAAAGATCGCTCCTATGCCACTCAGCGTGACATACTTCCGATTGGTATTGGAGGCCGGTGATTGCGGTCGAAGAAATCCTCAACCAAAGAACCAGATTGTGTTCCTAAGCCACACCAACGGTAGACCAAACAAACCGACGACGAAGTACTTTCGACAGAGGTCGACCTTGGCCGCATCATTCATGTTTCTCAAGTCCATCGGTCGGCCTTCAAGCTTAGGTAATTAAACATGTTTCCAATTTCGAATAATTTCATGGCTACATATGAAATATGTATACCAAACGATAGAGCTCGAGCTGCTGAGCTCAATTATATCCTTGATTTTCCATATACTTGACTTTAGGCGAGTTATATCCAGAAGGCGCAAAAATTGACTCCCAGTAGTCTATCTAAGTAGCGTCGAATATATTCGAATATATTCGAATTTTGGGGCACGTCGAATAGTCGAATAACGAATATATTCGAATTTTGGACCTTGTCGAATATTCGAATAACGAATATATTCGAATTTTGGGCCTCAGCGAATATTCGAATAATGAATATTTTCGAATTTTGGACTTTATCGAATATTCGAATAATGAATATATTCGAATATTGGGCCTTGTCGAATATTCGAATAATGAATATTTTCGAATTTTGGGCCTCACCGAATATTCGAATAATGAATATTCGAATATTCGAATTTATTCGAATATTCATTCGAAATTATTCGATTCGGTCCGAGGTATAATACAAATACGAGAAGCACGAAACCGGGGTCCAGTCACGGCATACATGGGCACGGCGTGAAGAGCCTCATTACTTTTGGCCCACCCTAATACTTTTACGAGATGTATGAAAGCGTCTTGAATGCGCATTTGACCTTTTGATACCTTATTGTCCTGCTTTGTGATGAACTTTATACGATCCGAGGGTTTCACCGGCTTGTCGTCTTAAAAATTGTTCTGTGCAATCGTCCCGAGTTCGATGTTCTTGAAGCATGGCCGTTTTATGTGTAAGTTTTTTCAAACCTTTTTGTATACCAGCAGTGATATAAAAGTCTTTATTGTGTTGAAATGGCGATTGCAATAAGTTCTACCAAACCTGGTGGTCAAAGAGGATTAAAGAAAATGGTGCTGTGCTCTTCTTGATTGGTTGATTGCGAAATTCACTCTTTGAAAATTCTGCTGCACATTCATTGATTGACTTCCCAATTTTATCCCTATCGCGACTTTTTCGCCACTATAGGACGATTCGTCGGATATTGGAAAAAATTTTGCTTCGAGTATCGTCAGGGCGCGTGTAGCGCAGTCGGAGGAGGCGCGACTGTCGCGTGCACCCGATACCAGGTTCCTGGTTCGGATTTCCCGCCCAGGCCAACCAAGCCTTCCATCCCTCCGGGGTCGGTGAATTGGTACCAGACTTGTCTGGGAAGGATAGAGCACTGACTTGTTCATCGGCTGGCCACCGCAAGTCACTGTATGGCCAAATACGCATTCCATGTCGCCTCCACGACAACCCGTAGAAGTAGAATGCGCTGGCGCATCCCAGAAGGGATTGAGTAACGCCGTCCTTTATCCTTTATCCTTTATCGTCAAACATATTATCACATAATCATTAAAAGCCAGTCATCTGCAAAATCTACATTGTGCTCGCCACGTTGTATTTTTCATTCAATTCCTATTTTAGGCTCTTGTACGATGTATATATTTAAGGTGCTCTCTACGTATGAAATATATGTCATATGTAGAGAGCACCTTAAATATTTACATTGTACTTGAGAAACTTATAATTGGGTTTAATTACCCAAGTTTGAGGTAAAGTCAGATCAACGACTCGGTTATGTATATGATGTATATGATGTATAAGTATACGATGTATTTAAAATTGGGTTTAATTACCCAAGTTTGAGATAAATCAGATCAACGACTCGGTTATGCGGCTTAATCCCACATCCTTGCTGATTGTTTTACGGGATGTCGTGAAGGCGATTTGAATGCGTATTTGGCCATAGAATGACCTGAGGTGACCAGTCGATGAAAAATTCAGTGCTTTTTGTTTTCTAGACAAGTCTGATACTAATTCACCGAATCCAGGGGATTGAAGGCTCGGTTGGCCTGAGCGGGGAATCTGAATCAGAAATATTGAATCGTCTGCACGTGACATTACCCCTGCGACAGGCCTAAGCCCGAGCAAATACGGCGGAAGCAGTTGCAGAATCTTGTGAGAAAGAGACTTTAAGCAGAAATTTGCAAATTCAACGAACAATACACATTTATGAGTTAAAATTTGAAAATGGCTGAAATTTTTAACGGTCTTTTTTAACTTTTATTTTATGATGACGAAGGAACTTGCCATAAGAGGCGAAGTTATCTATTTATCTTTCACTCTGCAGTACAGGAAAAAACATTGATAGAACAGAGAAAGCGCATTATTTCTACATCAACGAAATACAAGATAAATAATGAAATGGTTTTTGTGTAAGGCCTACAAAAAAGGGAACATGAGCAATTTCTTAAGCATGAGGCTAGCGATAACAGGCACGAGGTGAATATAGCCGATGCGGTTCGATCGTCAGTCGAAGACCAGATTGAGCGACTGCTGATTCTGTCCTTCGGCGTTCTTCACAACACATTTGTATTTGGCCTCGTCTTCTTTTTGTGGTCCATGAATTTCCAGCAAAAATTGGAAGCCATCCTTGTCCTGGAACAGAGCATCACAGAACCTTCGTTGCAATAATTATAAAATTTAATATTATTATAACTCTTGATACCTTGTCGTCCTGCTTTGTGATGAACTTTATACGATCCGAGGGCTTCACCGGTTTGTCATCCTGAAAATTGTTTTGTACAATAGTCCTCAAATTCGACATTCTTGAAGCACGGCCATTCTACGAGTTAGTGTTGTCTTCAACCCTTTTTGCGCACCAGGATTGGTATAAACGTCTTTATAGTGTAGAAATGTGGACTATATTTTCTGCCTTGGTAGTCAAAGAGGATTGAAGGAAACGGTACTGTGATTTCATAGACTGATTGATTTCGAAATTCACCTTGAAAACTCTTTGTACGGTTTGATTTCGAAACTTCAAACTCAAACTTGAAACTCTTGTGTTCCAGAGTATAGCTAGGAGTAGCTATTGGAGCACTCTGGCAGCAGTAGGGATGAATGGATACGTTGATTCTAGTGTGTATAGTGCATTGACTGATTTCCTAATTTTTTCCTATCGCGACTTTTTAGCGAGAATAGGACGATTCGTCACATATTGGAAGAAAATTTTGCTTCGAGTATTACCAAAAAACTTATTATAATAGAAAACCATCTGAAAAATCCACATTGTACTCACCACACTGCATTTTTCATTTAATTTTTATATTACCTTTGCATACTATGTATTCAAAGTGCTATCACACCACGTATATAAAGCATCTATAACGAGGGCTTAATTACCCAAGTTTGAGGTAAAGCGTGATCAACGACTTGTGTATGCGGCTCAATCCGCATACTTTTTAGATGAGTAATTGAAACCGGAAAGCCTTCGCTGAAGTATTTGTCTTGTGTTTCTAACTTGCATTTATTGTTTATCGTCGTGCGTCATACAATAACGCTCGCTCCGCACGGTCAAAAGTGGGCGAAAAAACGCCAACATAGCGTCGCAAAGCGTCGCACGCTCATAACTCCTTCAGTTTTAGGTTTCTTGAATACAGGTCGGTACCATTCGATTCACCTCTTCGAGGTCTACACAAACATGTGCAAAACTTTACCGGAACACCCGTATTTTCGCCGTGGGTGGTCCAAAATTGGCTGGACGGGCGAATAGAGCAGTTTATTTCCCAGGATATGCGTGCTTTCGGAGTATCTCAAAGATGGCGTACGTCGCCAGTGCTCTGTGATGCCAGGAATGCCCCGAGAGTGCGCCGTTCACAATGCACACAGAAACACACACCAAAGGCACACACCAAAGGCGCACACCAAAGTTTCGCTGTGACAGATTGGAGCTAATCCTGAGTGGGGTGGTGGGGAATTTCTGATAACGTTCTCCAAACGGCTCGAAATAGTCTTGAAAACGTCGCAGTTCCCAGTGAGAGAAGATAGAAGCGCAGGGGACGTACGCTCACGCACTCGATTGATAGGTTAGGTTCTGTGTGCATTGTGCACGGCGCACTCTCGGGGCATTCCTGGCATGACAGAGTACTGGCAACGTACGCCATCTTTGAGATACTCCGAAAGCACACATATCCTGGGAAATAAGCTGCTCTAATCTCCCGTCCAGCCAATTTTGGACCACCCACGGCGAAAATACGGGTGTTCCAGTAAAGTTTTACACATGTTTGTGTAGACCTCGAAGAGGTGAATCGAATGGTACCAACCCTTATTCAAGAAACCTAAAACTGAAGGAGTTATGAGCGTGCGACGCTTTGCGACGCTATGTTGGCGTTTTTTCGCCCACTTTTGACCGTGCGGCGCGAGCGGTATTGTAGATCGCCTGTATCACGTGCTTCTCATTGGTCAACAATTTGTTGGCCGCCAGCAACGTATCCGTTCATCCCTATTGCGTGCCAGTGTGCTCCAATGACTCCTCCTAGCTCAAGGGACAGGAAGACCTTCAAACTTCCCACTCGGGGCTTCCATGAACATTTCCAGCTAACGTGTTAGTGTGTGCCTCCGCGTTCTTTTGACATCCCGCGATATGCAGTTGGTGACGATACTCATCAAACGGATGTCTGGGAAACAGATTACATGGCTGGCCCACCTAATTTTCGACGACCTAGCTCATGCCATAGATGGTACTGAAGATAGCACGTAACAGCTACATTTCCTTACTCCTTCATTCTAGTCCTCACTGACATAGGCATCGCTACAGCTTGATCAGCGAGAGGGAGAGAGAGTGAAATAAAAAAGGAAGAAAAACATGAAGAAGAGGAACTTGCTGGTGTTTTCTTCCACCTCTTTAAAACCGACCTTGAACCATTCGGCTTTCATTTCCAAATGTGATTTTGCTCGGACTTTGATTATGATCACATTTCCATTGTCTCGTTGGACGATATGTGGCTTGTCGTGGAAATCAGGAGCATCTGAAGCGACATGTGGATTGACAACAAAACCTGTTTCTGTCCTGTAAAGAGCAGAACCCTAATCCATTATTGGACATAAAGTCGCTTACAAAAGTTGTGCAAAGCTAGACAGTGGGAAAAAACGAGGATTGGGAGCGATAATGCTTCATGAAACACATGGACTTACTTCCAGCTGTAACTGTGAACGTTGCCGAATTCTCGCCGTCGGCTGAGTAGAATATAGCTTTGTACTCTCCAGCCAGTCCTTTATCGAATTCCTAAAGTAGAAGTGCTCGTTTATCATATTATAGGTTTAACGGCTTTAAATTGAACATGAGTTATACCATTTTCGCTTCGAATTGGACCCTTTTCAAATCAAATGGGATACATTTTAAATCAAATTGAACACTCTTAAAAGAGTCTTAGGTGCCAAGCGTAGAAGCTGGCCTAAGACTTTTGAAATCAAATCAAGCTTTTTTAAATTGAAACAAATTTTTTCTACATTAAACTAGAGGCTTTTCGAAAAGGTTAAAATAATTTTTTGTTCGAGGAGAGTTTCAGTATAACTTTCTTTGAAGTTTTAACTCGCTTATCCAATAAGTGAGCATATTGTCTAAAATTCTACAAAACTTTTATTTTTTTGAGCAAAAAACAATAGTTTAAAAATTGTTTGAAAGGGAGGAAGGCGGCCATTTTTAGTGCCAAAAAGACTGCGCAATGCCCTTGTACAAGACATCACGACTTTTATTCGATTGATATCAGAATTCCTGTTTGCATGGAGTTTGACAACTGTTAATGATACAACACAAACAACTGTAAAGAGCACACATAGGTACAAGTGGCAATTACACTATCTATCAAATAAAAGTTGCAGCGAATTTTTTAAGTTCAGGGCCCAAACTGATCTTTTAATGTGCCACATGCTTCTTGCCAATTCTTTAAAACAATTTCAAAATATCATTTTTTAATAAAAATTTTGTCAAACTATTACACTTATTGGGGCAGGTAAATTAAATAATTTTTAAAAAAGTTATACCAAGATTTCCCTGAACAAAAAAAAATTCTATCCATCTTATTGGGTCTGTAGTTTAACATGCTTGAAGGTCATTTCGATTTGGAAGAATGCTTTAACGGCGCATCGTGATCATTTTATGAAGTAATTTTATGGGGAGCATCGTAGCGCAGTTCTAGGAGGCGCCGGCTGTCACATGCACCCGATACTAGGTTTTTGGTTCGGATTTCCCGTCCAGGTCAGCCAAGCCTTTCATCGCTCCAGGGTCGGTGAATTGGTAGCAGACTTGCTTGGGAAAGATGAGACATGGCCGAATACGCATTCAAATCGCCTCGACGACATCCCGCAGAACTAGCATGTGTGGCGCATTCCAAAAGGAATTGTCTAACGCCGTCCTTTATCTTTATTTATATGTTTATGTTTATGTTTATATTTCCTGTTGTTTAAAGAGATATTTACTGTTGGAGAATGGATGTCTCATGAGCCTTGCCTCACAACTGTCTTAAATAATCTTATACATAATAAATAAATAAATAAGTAAATGAATAAATAAATAATACGAGCCTTTTTGCAAGTAAGCCTAATATGAGCACAATGATTGTTCAGCAGGTTGAGACACTGGTGTATTTCTTCTTCTGCTCAGCCGGTAAGGAATCGTGAAGTATCGTGAATAGACCAAGAGAAGCCACTGTAGCACCAGAGTTACGATTTTGGCCAGAACGACGATAGCGTTTGTTTATGTTTATGTTTATTGAGGCCAGTAGCGAACAGCAAAATCAGCAGGCGAAAAACATGACAACTCTATGAATTTGTTGTATTGATCTGCTTTCGCTACATCCTATGAAAGTAGGGCGCATCCCGACAGGGACTGATTAACTCCAGCTTTTATTCCTTGTCTTTTGTGTGAACAAACATGGACTGACTTTTTTGCCTGAAAATGCCCACCTTAATTTCACAAATCAGCTTCTTTCGGTTTCCTCCCTCATCCGAATGACTGAACGCGTAGACGCCGTTCTCGGCCAGCTCTTTGTCGCCCAGCATCCATTTCGTCTTCGTCACGTCGGCTCCGGTGACCACAACCTACAAACAGAAAACCTCTTCGGTGTGTAGGTGGGTGGGTGGTGGGCGAGGTGGCCGGCCACCTGTGCCATTGTGAAACGTCGGCCTTTGAATAACGCCTGTGCTGGGAGTGGGTGATTAATGAGTTGTTGTTGCAGGGCAGTGTTTATCGCTCTACCTCAAGAAATACGGATCCGTTCTCTGCTGTTCGAATCTTCGGCTCCCCGTAGATGCTGGGCGGTGCCATACCTGAAGCTGGTTAGTATGAGCCCTGAACAATGCGCATACATAGTAATCGCTGCGCTTGCGAACGGCAATCGAGAAACATCGGTGAAAGTCGCAAAAATTTCGAACTCCATTGATTAAAATATTGATTAAAATTGATTATACGAGATTGCGAAACTTTCTCAACAGATGTGAAATGCGTGCTTTGAGTGTATGCTTTGGAGTCTGGCAAATAATTGCAAGAAACTATGTTGGAGAAGTAGATTCAATAAGATGGTTGACTATTCAAGTACAGGTAGATGTATTCAAAATACCAAAAAATAGAAGCATTATAGGATGTGTGGGTCTCTGAGCGGGAACGACAACGGGTTGCCGGCAGCGCTCAAGTGGAGAGAAACATCGCAGAAACACTGAAGTGGAATGCGTAGAGCGGACCAAATGTTTGTTAAGGAGACCAGCTCTCATATTGCTCAGTGTTTTAGAGAAGTAGGTAACTATTGGGAGGGGCATGGAGGAGGCGGCGGTTGTCGCGCGCACCTCGAATCGACGTTCTTGGTTCGGGTCCCGCCCAGGCCTACCGTGCCTTCCATCACACCGAGGTCCGTGGTAGAGTTGGTGATAGAGTTGTCTGGAAAATGTAAACCACTGACTTTTGTATTAGCTGACCAACGTCAGTCATTGCATAGGTCAAATACGTCTTCAAATTGCCTTCACGACATCCCGTAGAAGTAGAATACGTGGCGCTTCCCAAGCAGTGATTGATTTACGTGCCCATCTATCCTTTTACAAATCCTTTTATCTATACACATAAGGTTGACTTAAAAGAAAACGTTCAAAACCTTTATCCTTTATATGACGACTTAAAAACGAAACATCAATTCAACTTTCCAAATTCATTAAGTGTAGCTATATTCTTCACCACTGGATAAGTGGTAGCGCCGTTGGAGGGGACGCTAGCTGACACGTGCACCCGAATCCAGGTTCTTGGCTCGAGTTCCGCTCAAGCTCGAGGCCTTTCATCCGTTCATGGCCGCTGGATTGGTACCAGACTTGTAGTGGAAGGACAAATCTCTGACAGTTGAGCACCGCAAGTGATTTTACTGGCCAAACACGCCTTATAATTACTTCCACGATATCTCTTTCAACTAGAATGTGTGGCGCATCCCATAAAGATATTGACTAACGCCGTATTTTATCCTTTTATTCTTTATGTTCACGTCTTAATGAAAGTTCTTTGGTCGTTCTGCGCATGATGTGATGGCCACGAAGGCTAAATCGGAGACCGTATGAGATGGGTTGAGCGGTAGCTTCGGTCGAGTAAGCGAGCCAACCACACACCGACAGAGTTGTTACCACAGAGTTTAATTACCCAAGTTTGAGGATAAACTCAACCCATCTTAAACGGTTTCCGATTTAAAGGCATTGCGAAGATGAAACATGCCGTACATGATTTTTCAATGGAAGATCCTGCATATGTCTCACCAAAATCATCTTGCTACTAAGTCAATGTGAATTCCGCAGATTTAAAATTTTTACTTGTTAAAAGGTTCCTCGCACGGAAAAATGGCCTTGAATCGGCCTCATTAAGCAACATCCTTGTTGCTAAGCTCTAGTAAACTTCATAGGTTGCCATAGATGCCTAGTTCTCGAACTTTTGTGGCATGATTTATCTCATCAGTAGCTTCTTTTCGCAAGATACACTGTGCTCCAAAGGATCCTCCTCACTCGAGGGGCTCCTTGTGTCCCTCGAGCGAGGAGGATCTCTTGGAGCACTCTGGCACACGACAGGGACGAATGGAGATTCTGCTGGCACCCGCCCGACCAACTCGATGATCACCGGGATGACATATGATACAGATGTGATTCTTTTTGTCAATTTCAAAACATACTGAGCGATCTTTCTATTCTGATTTTGTTGACTGCTTCATTGAAAAAAGTTCGCCGAGATCATATAGCTGCACTTCTTTATAGCATGGATGGATTTTACAAAAAGCGAGAATCACCATAAAAAAGTTTAACGGAGCTCTCAAAAGTGAGAAAAATCGTAAGAATTAGCCAAAAGCATAGCATTTTCAACCTACATTCCATATCCATGTAACTATTGCTAATGGAGAGCACATGGAATCCCCTCTTGCTTACTGTTAGTCGAAGAACAGTTAGGTTTATACAATTTCCTATAGTATTGCGTTTTACTAAATATTTGTTCATAAAGGGAAGTGACAAAAAAGGGCAACTGATTGTTCATTGAATCGAACCATTCGGGTTATTGAACGAAGGGCGGATCTCTCCTAGTCGGGACGTGGAGGCGGTAAATTGCCAATTGCTTACGTCATCCTTGGCCACGCAACCATTTCTCCCGATTTAAATGGGAGCAATCGCATGAACGGACAACAGATGAAGCTCTCACGGAAGCGCAAGGGAAAGAATGAAGACGCAAACTTCTATTTGCCCACCCCTCCGACTAGGATAGATCACGAATGGCTTCCATTTTAAACACAAAAGGATGGACAAAATGTGCAGGAGTAGTTCTGGATGCTGCGTTGACAACGATTAGCAATTTTACCGATTTCCAGTAGCGCAGGCGGAGGAGGCGCCGGCATCCCAAGGTGACGATGAGTCAATGATCAGACCCTACCCAGTCCAAGCAAGCCTTTAATTTTTCCGAGGACCGTGAACTGACAGCAGACTTGCCAAGAAGGACGGACACCAACTTATGCATCACTTGGCCACCCACCGTTTTCAGTCTTTAAGTAAAGTACGCCTTGAATTTGTTTCCACGACGTCTTGTATGAGCAGAATACGTAGCGCATCATTCAAATATTCACTCTAATCCCTAGTTTATACTTAAGCGACTGCGCGGCGCGGTACGATGGTCGGGGTAAATATCGATTGGACGGCGCGAAAAATCGATATCTATGGCGGTCGTGGTGCCGCGCCGCGTGGCGGCGCAAGTATAAACTAGGGCTAAGGTCCCGTTTATACTTTGTCGCGGCGCGACGCGACGCCATGTATAGTGGCCATATTGATTGTGCGACGCGATCGATCAATTTGGCCTCATTGCGTGGCCATCGCGTCGTGCCGCGACGAAGTATAAACGGGGCCTAACGCAGACCTTTATCCTTTGTCTTCAGAACTTCAATTTTTAGATAATTATCTTAAAATACTGAACGTACTGGGGAATAGAACTTTGATTCAGTGGCTTCGTCACTGGTAAGAAAGCAGTAATCATTAGTGTCTTCATAGTCAGCAGCAGATTGACATTTCACCGAATCTATTTGTTACTAGCATTCAGCGATAAAAATAGGTCTGAGAAAAGTTATTCTTTCATACAATTCATTTCGACCTACTCAGCTTGTTGATACTAAAGGCTTCAGCTGAAGAGGAAGAGCGGAGAACAACGTCGAAATATGTGGATACCCAAGGATGACACACGAAAGAAGGATAAAGGGTAGAGTTCGACTTTAGTTAACCTTTTTTGGGATGCGCCACGCATTCTACCTCTGCAGGATGTCGTGGAAGCAATTTGGACCGCAATGAGATTGAGAAAAGATGAAGACAAAGAAGATGAAATTGACCTTTGATGTCAAATTAGTTGTGCACGCTTAAACACAAGCGTTGTGCTTATGATTCCTCATCGTATTGCTAGTTTTCGTTATAGAGTACAGTAGAGGTCTTTCGAATAAAAGGTCGGCAACAATATTTTTTACACCATTCCGTTAGTTATTATGGACTTCGAAACGTGTTTTTCTAGTCTCAGACATTTACAGGACAATTTTTGGTGTAAAATGGAATAGGGTTTTATGAATGATTTCTTCGGCTTAAACCGCCATCTTTAGAGCGTGAAAAAGGCCGAAGGAAAAATAGGCTAAACATACGCTTAGATGCTTGGAACAAAGTTTTGTACGCGAACGATTCATATCTTGGACATCTTGGGGCATTTCGTTAAAGGAACAGTGCAAAGCGAAAATCGAACTAATTCTGCATCTATCCCAGCGGGTGGGGGAGGGGGAGTCCACTCTGACTCTTACACAATGGTGGCAAAACTGAAAGCAGACCGGTTTACAAAGACAATACCGTGAACTGATCTAGAAGAGAACCTTTAATTATCTGGCCGGCCAATGCCACACTGTTTACATTTGGTTCACTTTTCTAGCGATGCCTCCCTCCGACGAGGATAGATCCCTATTTGTTTTTTTTACAATCGAAGTTACTATTACAATTATGTCGTCTATTCTTTTATAGCTCGGGGCGCGTGTAGCGCAGTCGGAGGAGGCGCCGACTGTCGCGTGCACCCGATACCAGGTTCCTGGTTCGGATTTCCCGCCCAGGCCAACCAAGCCTTCCCTCCCTTTGGGGTCGGTGAATTGGTACCAGACGTGTCTGGGAAGGATAAAGCGCTGACTTGCTCATCGGCTTGCCACTGCAAGTCATTGTGTGGCCAAATACGCATTCAACTCGCCTCCACGACATCCCGTAGAAGTAGAATGCGTGGCGCATCCCAAAGGGGATTGAATAACGCCGTCCTTTATCCTTTATCCTTATCCTTATTCTTTTATAGCTGTACTGCTCTGATCGTCTGGCGATGCTTGGCTAGGAGAGGTCTCCTTCCTATCTTGTATACGTCTAATTGGTTTCAAAATTCAGTAGGGTTGAGGAGACCTCTGGTCGCGTGGTAACACTTAGGCTTATTTCCTTTCATTCTTTCAAGAAGAGGAACCCGCCGAAACGTAAGCACAATAAACGCTGATGGTGCAATCCCAAGGCGAGAATGTACTCTACTCACTTACAATTATGCATTAGGTTGAGTCATATATTTTGCAACAAAATTTGCCTTCCAGCAAAAATAAGATTATACCAAGAAGAAAAATGATTGACTTAAACGAAGTAATTGCTGTTATTCTCAACGCGATTCTTCCGCTTTTCATGAACTGAATGGATTACATCTCTGAAGAATTTGGTCGGTTTCGACCTGTAGAAGTCGTGTACCACCGCGTTGACCTCATCGGTTTCGGCGAAGCGCCTACCGTGGAGGAAGTGATCCATCGACCGAAGCAGATGGCAGCCAGATGTCCGGGGTGTATGGTGGTTGCTTGGTTTTGGTTAAGCTCAGTTCCTAGGTTTTTTTTTCAGCGTCTGACGTTCCGTAAGCGGTCGGCCGTTGTCCTGGTTCAAGAAACATTGGCTCGTATCGACTTCTTTCTCCACTCATTCTTGCTGGATCTAGTCGAGTTGGGAAATGGTTTGACTGCTAGGAGCAGCTTCCTGTGCACTGGACCACTACACATCCTCCAAATGTATAGCAGGACCTTCTTTCGGTGGAGCTCCGGTTTTGACGTTAGAACCCTGGCTCGTTGCGTTCCAGCTATTCCTTTGCGGCTTCACTGTTGTAGTGAAGCATCTCCTTTTCATCGCTGGTAAGGATTCGATCCAGCCCCTCGTTTGATCAGGTGCCGGAGCTCTCGGCAGTCGGAAGCACAGCGATTTACTTGGGTTTCCGTCAACGCATGTGGTACTGACGAAGGCGATTCTGGCGTCCTTCCAGTATACTGCAGCCAACGAGCAGCAGTGGTTCACCGGGAGGTGTGAAGATCAGGGGTCAGTAGCAGTGTGGTTTGAAAGAAGTTCGACTTGATGGATTTGCACAGGCGCCCTTTGTTTAGAGCAGTTGATCTTTCCGGGGGCAGGATTCATCAACAATTAAACCCGCGGATATGCGGGGTATAAGGGCTAGAGATAAGATAAGAGACAGAGACGCAGGCTTCATCGTGGGTATCTCTATCCCCTATACCCGTGGGTTAGTCGTTGATGAATCCGGCACCGGGAGTGGTTTGTCTTTGTTGCCGTTCTGGGCCGGATGGAACTGCTGATACCATCTCCAGTAATTTATATGGTTAGGAGTAAACCTGCCGGTTACTTCCTGAATGTGTGTTGTCCCCCGTCGCTGGGTATCCGCCGAGCTTGAACTAATTGAAATTGAAATTACATTCTTTTTCACTTTGAGTGGTCATCGTTCTACGGAACACAACTTTTCAACAACGGAAGAAAAATTACCGATTCATAACTCAAAATGATGGCCAGGAAACAAGACTTTAAACAATATATAATTCTTAAGAGAGTTAACCTTCAATTCCAGAAAAAACAGAAATTTTGCAAATTTTATGACTCAACTTAATAGTACATGAAGAAAAACTCCCACAACATAACATATCAAAGTGCTTACTTCATGCCCTCCCGTGAAAATAGCGGGTCTCATTGCCGGAATTTAGTTATAAAAGCAGGAAAAGGCTGCAGCGGCTAATCCTGTTTAAATTCCCGCGCTACCGAATGTGTGAGTGTCGACTGATCTACCGTGGGGCGATACGTAGAGGTGACCCGGAACGAATATGGTGCATTTTTGCTTATTATTGCTTGCTTGTTTCTGTTTTTGTTCTAATGTTTTTTGTTGGATCTTCCCAGGAGATTCCTTCTGTTGGGGCTTCCCAGGCGACTCGGATGGGGACACGTCGAGAGAGTGAGGGTAGGGCGCGTTCAACATGTTAAACAATAAACTTCCCTTGAAGAGGTATGAACACGATGTGGAAAAGAGAGTAGAGCAAGTGGAGCAAGGAGAGCATTATCTGGAGATGCGTTTTCGATATGGCAGATTTCAGCTAACAGCCGGAGGAGAAGACGGTCTTCAATAGTCTCAGAAGTCATGTGAAGCAGCACATAAACAGACTTCTCTAATCAGAGAAGAGAGAAATCCCGAGAGGTGGCGTTGTCGACGCTGTTCAAGGCTGGCTAGCTGGCTGGCTGACTGGGGAAACGTCGTGAGGTCGGTCTCCTCCGACCTCCTCAATTCCTCGCGGCGGCGCCTCCTCGAGCAGCAAACGAGCCGTACACCGCAGGTAGAAGAAAAACTGCGTGGTGCCCCCGGCCGACTCTGTGTCTCTCTCCATCTGCCCCTGTGTGTGTGTAAAGTGCCTCGGACTTGATGCTCAGAGTGTCTCGGGTTTCATACTTTATTCTGAGCCTCGTTACACGGTGACGATCAGCGGATGCGCTCGACACCGGCCCCGACGCATTCACATAGTAAACGCTGACATCTCACGATCTCATAAAAACGGCAAGAGGAATTGGGGGGGGGGGAGGGGGAGAAACGAAAATTGACTTCAAAGCGGCAAGCACAGCTGTCACTTGAGTTGAGATTCCATTACTCAGCCTATGCATCCGTTGTTTTTGTTTTCAAGAGTTAATATAGATGTCCAGTAGCGAGTGCCGCCTGCAATTGTGCGCCTGCAATTCTGCATGCAAAATTTATGCTGACTGAGGACTGCATTGGATAACATTATTCATTGAAGGAAAGCGTATGAAGCTTTCAGCAATGATTGGCCAGAGCATGAAGACTAGTGAAGCTTTCACTTGAGTCAATTTGTCGAAAATTAGGTGGGTCAGACGGTTAGTCAGGCATCGATTCGACGCTGCAGCATGTCTACAGACGCCACGCACCCGGACACCCATTGATTGAATTTCTTCGTGACCAACTGGGCTACTGTGGTGCGCGATATAGATCAAAAAGATTCACTGCAAGGAATTAAGGGCAAATGGAAAAGATCGGTGTTTATTGATCACTTTGTGAGATGTTCCACGCACACATCTTCTGCGGGGCATTGTGGAGTGAAATGGAACGTTTATTTGATCTACAGAATTGCGGAGGACAACTGGCACACAGTCCATGTTTTGTGCTGCTCGGACAAGTTTAGTATCAAATCACAAACCTCGTGGAATAGAAGGCCCAAAATTACCCATGGTACATGCGACAGCACCTTTTCGAACTGCGCTCCACGCTCCACTTCTACATAAGACCTACCGAGTGGGCTACTTCGTCTATGAGTCCGTCCGTTTGTCCGCGCAATAACAGTGGACGTTACACATGAACGTTTCTTAGCAGGTAAAGAGTGTCATTCATCCAATCGACCAGCATCAAAATGTACAATATGTGCGATCTAATTGACGCAAGTTTGATGGCGTTTTATCGTCTTCACAACAGGAAAGCGATCGGGCGAAAAATCAATATCGATCACGGATATTGATCTTGCTTGCAGATCACGGTTTGACGTAAAAGCGGCTGGGCAGGGTGAAGAAGTGGGGATCAGTGATCGACTTCAATCGAATTGTGCCTGCAATCGGCCGTTAGGTTTGAAATGAAAATTCGCGTATATGATATTATGATAATAGTAATAATAATGATATATAATATCAAAAAAGGTCCTGATTTTGCTTCTGCTACATGAGGGCAACAAGGTTGATCCTGATCCACTAATCAATATCGATCAATGGTAGATTTCTAGAAAACTGCATTTACAGTAGGTCATTGAGGAATGAAATGAGAACTCGCGTATACTCGTGATATCAAAAAAGCTTCGACTATACTTCCATATGTGAATCAAGATAAATGAGCCGATCAATAATAATCGATTGCTGTGGGGGTGGAGGCGAAGCTCCGAGCAGTAGTCAGCAACTACTGGCTTCAAAGATCCTTTTATGCATCCGAAGTCGGGAAAACTTTTACTACCAGTTTTTAAGACTCTTAAAAGCTTGGCTTACACTAACAGACTTCGTAGGGTCTTAGGCTGGGAGAATTTTAATTATTTAAAGACTCTAATCTTGTCTGACCGCATCACAAGGTACTGTCAGCCTAATGAGCCTGTTGAGATTTGAAGGCTTTGCCGATTCGTTTATATCCTTAGATAAGATTGAATTATAATTAATTAACAACACTGTTTTCAAGAAAAGCGACATTTTTTAAATTAAATTAAACATTTCCCAAATTATGCTAGGTACGCTTTAGGGTAGTCAAAATAAATTTCAATTCCTTCAAATAAAGGATAAATGACAAGGGGCTGTGTTAATCAATCTCTGCTTGGTATACACCCCGCCCTTTACTTCAACTACAGGTCGTGGCGGAAACTTGAATGCCCATTTGGCCTATACAATGACTAGCGTTGGCCAGCTGATGGACAAGGTCCATACTCCATACTTGCCAGGCAAGTACGGCATCAATTAGATCGACCCGGAGGGGCGGAAGGACTTCAACCAAGAACCTCGACTTGAGATGCACGAAGGGGTATTGCTAGAATACTGTAATTCCCTAGCACGTACACGTGTAGGAAAAAGATGTGTGAAAGGGTGCGTTCCCTCGAAAAGCGGCCTGAAACCCTAGCCAGTAGTCGTTTAAGTGAGAATATCCTTCGTGATGATGTCGTTGATGCGTGTCGATGACGCAAGTTGTCAGGACGCGGCTGTTGTTCTCCAGTTACTGGGCTTTTCACGCGTGCTACGGCTCTCCAACATACATAGGTTCGTGTGCAGGCGAATTCCGATAAAAGGTTTGGTGAAACGATACGGAATAGAGATTGGCTTGAATCAGTACTGTTGTACGAGTTCCGTCCGTCAATCCGCGCGAAATTTTCAGCCGGAGCGCCAGCTTCATAACATTTTGATCTACACCATTGATTTTTGCCTACCGCCGATCAATAATAAACATAACATTATTATTATTCTGTATTAATATATTCTATTAATATTCTGTATTAATGCACATCATATTCCTATTACTACACTATTTTGTTGTTATTTGTTTAATATTATAATATTTATTTAATATTTATTATTATATTATTTATTATGTTATTATAAACATATTAACATACGGATGACGCAAATGTAATCAACAGATCCACAACAGTTAAGAACTACCTACCGAAAATATCAGTCTTGAAAACCCACTGAAATCATTGCAAGCAAATATAAAATAAAAATCCTAAAATCTCAAAATACATAATAAGAATATATGCTCGTTCGCTCGTCTGTTTGTGCGTCAGCGAAAACTTAAATGCCGCAGATCGAACGTCATGCCTCTTAAGATATGTGACGGCCGACAGATTTTCACAATAAATTTAGGAAATTGATCTAGCATTTAGTAACAACATGAAGAATAGAGGAGGCCGAGAATCGGCCCCATTCTCGATTAAACAACGCTTTCTGCTTCCGTGGAATATCGCTGAGTTGAGGCTACTTGATTGCATAATCAACATATACAACGACTTACGATGGTCAGCTGACATTTTATGTACTTTAGTATTATACTTATGCCTGAATGACCCAATCGAATAGGTATTCGAATGATTTTCATTCGAATTTGAATATTCGAATTCGAATATTCGAAACATCGCGTTTTGAATGCTGGAAAACATTCGGTATTCGAAACCATTCGAATATTCGAAATTTCTGCGCGAGCATAAGTATATTTAATACTAATTCACGAAGGGTCAAAGGCTTGGTTGGTCTGGGTGGCGCCCGAACCTGAATCGATTCGGAACGCATGCGATGGTCGATGCCTCCCCCGACTGTGCTACACACTCCTGAAGGAGTTCCCGTATTTGCAAAACCACGAAATCTTCATAAATTGTCTGTGAACCATTGCCGGTATTGATGTCGCAAGCAGATGTGATAGTCCTCAGCCCTTCGTTTCTCTCAGGACAGTCCGCTATCTCAACTAATAGGCAGGTACACTTGGTTCAAGACAGTCTAGGAGCGTGTGTGTGACTATAGACTGAAGAGAATTCAATGACTCAATAGATTATTCTCCGGAAAGCAAGCCAGGTCACATCAGCCAGCTATGATGTCTTTAATCAACGGAAGTAACCAAAAAACAGAGCAGTTAAAAGGCAAAACCTAGTCAAGCTTAATTAGCAGCAGAGCCTACTGACTCTAGAGAATTACATACTAAAGTATCGATCATTTCTCGCTCTCAAATTGTCTTTGTTCGCAAAGCATAAGATGAGAAATGGAAAAATTCTGACTTATATGTGATTGTAGTGCCCGTTCCTCTTCCTGCTGACGCTTGACTCTATAGTGAACCACCTTGAGAAAGGCCCTCTCAGAACGATCCTCTACGCGGACGACATCGCCCTAGTAGCCGACAACCAGGAGGAGCTGGAGGAGAAGGTGCAGCTGTGGCAGAGAGCCCTCGCAGACAACGGCCTACGGCTGAACGTGAAGAAGACGAAGTTCATCAGCTCTGAGCAGTGCGCTGGATCGATCCTAGACTGCCAAGGGGAAACGATCGAGAAGGTGGAAGAATTCCGCTACCTCGGAAGTGACCTATCCGAGGAAGGAAGTGTGGACCAGGCGGTCAGGGGACGGATAAACGCAGCCTGGCTCAAGTGGAGGGAGTCCACAGGGATCCTCTGCTACCGTAGATGCTCCAGGACGCTCAAAGGCAAGCTCTATAGAACAGTTGTGAGACCTGCCCTCCTCTACGGCAGTGAGTGCTGGGCCCTGGGTAAGGCGCAGGAGCGGCAACTGCGCGCGGCGGAGATGAGGATGCTGAGGTGGGCATGTGGATGGACCCGCCGGGACAGAGTGCGAAACGAGGATGTTAGGGCAGTGATGAAGACTGCCCCGATCCAGCTGAAGATGAGGGAGCAGCGCCTGAGGTGGTATGGACACGTCCTCAGAAGACCAGAGGATCACCCCACAAGGTTGGCCCTAGATTACGAGGCACCCGGAAAGCGTCCGAGAGGAGCCCCTAGGAAAAGATGGAAGGACGTCATCAAGAGAAATCTCGCCGAAGTCGGCGTCACGGCAGATGACGCCCTTGATAGGATGAGGTGGCGACAGATCACAACAACAGCGGACCCTGCGACTGCGCGGGACTAAACGCTCGGGAGAAGAAGATGTGATTGTAGTGCAACGTTGCCGAACACAGGATCCGTTTAGACTTCTTGAATTCGCAGATTCGAAAAAAGATGCAAACGCTTTAAACGAGAACAACCACTATCATTCAACAAAATATTCACCATTATGATCGATTACATATTGCCACTTTTCCGGTAGAGAGCGAAGAACTCCGGAGACCTGGACAGCAAGAAGTTGTTCACACCACTTTTGACTTCCTCCGATTTGCGAACTTTTCCAGCTAAGAAAGGCTGCAGCCACAGGAAAACGGAGTAGTCACTGGGTGCCAGATCAGGTGAGTACGGCGGATGGGGTACCAGTTCAATCCCGAGTTCCACCAATTCTTCTGCGTATTCTTTGCTATGTGAGCTCTGGCGTTATCCAAAGAAGAAGAATTTTTCCTTTTCTGGGATTGCGATTACGTAGGATTTCGCTCATTTTCTCCAGCTGAGCGCAGAACACGTTCGTGTCTACAATGGAACCGGTAAGAACCAATACCCAAAATACTGGGCCATTGATGTCACACCAGAAGGAAAGCAACTCCTTTTTGTCGTGATCGGGACGTTTCGGCTGTGGTTGAGGCAACTCATCGAAGTCTACGCAATGCTTGCGACGCAATAAATTGTCGTAGACGCAATACTTTTCATCTATCGTGATGATCGAGTTGATCCAAGAAAATGTGCGGCGACGGTTGAGGAGAGAAGTGCAGCTATCAACACGCTTCCGTTTGTCCTGAGACGTCAAAGCATGTGGTAGGACTCTAGGCAACTTCGCGACTTTATCAGAAGACCGAAGAACATCGTGTGCTGTGCACTTAGGAGCATTTGTAAGGTCTGAAAGTTCGCATACAGAAAGATCAGGTCCAGCACCGCAGGTGGCGAGTACGAGCTGTTTGTTGTGCGTATGTGGTCGACCTGTGCGTCGGGAATCCTTGAGCGATTTGCCACCGTTGTCGAACTTGCGGTACCAATTGAAGCACGTCGCCCGAGAGAGGGCTTCCTCTTTCATTGTCTCCTGTAGGAAGCGATGGGCCTGGTTCGCGGATCGGCCGGAGCGGTATTGTAGAAGGAGAGCTGGTCGGTAGAGCATCTTCTTGTCGTCCGTTGCGAAGGCGCCACTGGGAACAGGAGACGATATGTCGCACATGCTGCTGTTAGTTACATAAACAGGACGTGAAACACAAATTACCCAAGTCCGGCCCTCTCACAACTTCAGCCGGCAAAGATACGTTGTTTTGAATCTCACCATGCAATTAGTCTAAAAACTTTCCGGACAACCTAATATTATTTACAGAAATTTGAACGCGTTCCGAGAGGATGATGAAACATGGAAACGGTATATCTCTCGTAGAGCAAGCAATAGTGATCCCCAGTGTGTTTTAATCACTTCATTAAATGCCAAGCCCAAAATTATGCACAATGGCAGCTTCATCGATGGAACTTGATAGTGCTCTAAAGATAGTTGCAGTGGGGGAAGAAGTGTAATGGAGGGAATGCCGGTCGTTTATCACCGGCAGCAAAGCAGTGGAGGATTTCGAAACCGTGCGCACACATTCAAGTTGGGTGTAAAGTAGTAAAACTGCAGATGGTTCAGGCATGACTGAGTTCCCGGAGGATGGTTTAAGCAATTGTTCAATTGCGTGCATCTCGACGGTGGCAGTTGAGCACTAAAACGTCGACTTCAATGTCTATGGAGGCTCATCGATTGCCTACACTGGGTTGGTAATCCAGAAGAGCGAGGACACATTTCTGGTAAAATCAATGTGCAATCACTTCTTGTAAGAGTGGGTAAGCCTAAGTTATGAGGCGCGTCGTGGAGCAGCCGGAGGATGCATGGGGTGACGCGTGCAACGCATTCTATGTTTCTGGTTCGGCTTTCCCGCTCAGGCCAACCAGGTTTTCATCCTTCTGGGCTCGTTTGTAAAGATCAAAACACTGAAATGTTCATCGAATGACCATCGCAAGTCACTGCATGGGCCATTTACGCATTAACACGATGATGAGAGCGATTTTCGCATGTCTGGCCCGTGAGACGAAACATGCCGCACAAACGTGACACGACATACCTTGACCCAAACTTCGTCTAACCAGTTGATGGGGAGGAAGACCTGAACCTGGATCAGCCAGCTGGATCAAAAATAATAACGTTTTCTGAAAGTCAGGAGGTGTTCCAGAGGAGAGGGGATGTTTCTGAACTGAAGAATATGGCGGGTATTATTGAGGAATAAGGTCTGACTGAAGAACATATGTCCAGGTTTGGTCTATAATATAACGTAAATATGTATGCAAATAATATCCCTAGGTAAACCATCTATTCATCTATATGATAAACATGGATTTTGCAAAAATGCAAAACAAATGCAGTCTGCTGGATCCAAACCCCTAAACCCCCGACCCCTCGCTCACGAGTCCGGGCGCTTCCCTACTAAGCCACCTGCGCAGAGCGCCTGGCCGCGATACGAGCCCTCATTCCACGCGCGCGCCCGTCAGCTGCGGAGCACGTGAATCAACATGCCACCAACACCCGACTTCCGTCGCCCCTAACTCTGCGCAGAGTTGTATTGGGGTCGAGATAGCTTTAGTTTGTTACTTCCCAGGGAGACGCGGTTCTGTCCATATGAAACACTTGGGCCGTTCCGACCTACCGTTGAGATACCAGGCTGTCCAATAATTCTTGTCCGAAAATTTCACCATTTTTAATTTTTTTCAACTTTATTGAAAAACAAGTCTAATCAACAATATAATCACCACAGTTATCCACATCCATCGATTGGGCAGGTCGCCGATGCTCTTCGCCCAGAACTCCGGGGTCTGCGACTCGAAGAAGTCCGCGATGTCGGATTTGAGGTTGTCGTAGTTGGTGAATTTTCCTCCGGCCAAATGGTGCTTCAGCGGGCGGAACAAGTGGTAGTCGGAGGGGGCGATGTCCGAGGAATACGGCGGATGGGCAACCGTCTCCCAGCCGAGCGTCGCCGACTTCTACTGGGTCTCTTTCGCCACATGGGGCGCGCGTTGTCGTGCAGCAGGTGGACCGAGGCCCGTCGGGGACGATTTTCTCGGAAGGCGGCGGCTAGTTTCTCGAGCTGATTGGTGTAGATGGAGGCGGTGACCGTCCTTCCTTGCGGGAGCAGCTCGAAGTACAGCATGCCCTTGGCGTCCCACCAGCAGCAGAGCATGATCTTCCGCGGGTGCAGGTCGGCTTTCGGCGTCGGCGGCGGCTCTTCTCCGCGCGGGATGCAGACGGCACGGCGGCCGACGTTGTCGTAGAGGACCCAGTTCTCATTTCCAGTGACCAGGTCCTCGAGAAACTCCTTGCGATGCGGACGAAGGAGGAGGGACTGGCAGACGGCCACATGGCTCTGCTTGTTGGCGTCCGTCAGACGGTGGATGATCCAACGGGCCAGAACTTTGTGGTAGCCGAGTAAGTTGAGTCGATTGTGGATGGTGGACTTGCTGCAGCCGAGCGTCGTCGCCAGTTCACGGGTGGTGGCTTCCGGCTTCTCCTTGATACAGCGACGGACTTCGTCATCATCCACCGTAGAAGGCCTCCCGCTGTGCTCCCTGTCCTCGAGGCTCGTGTCGCCGCTCTCGAAACGATTGAACCAGCGCCTGACTGTGCGTTGGGACACTGCATCCTCCTTGCACGCTCTGCAGATTTTGGCGACCGCGGTGCCCGTGTCGTTGCTCAGCAGCCACTCGTAGTACACGAACGTACGAATTCGACCTTGGTCCATTTTAGCTTGTACTGGTAGCTAGACGCGGCGACTGCGCCTTATATACCCCTAGCGTGGAACTCTGGAGAACCTTCTAGAAGGTTTTTACACTTGCCTGATATTATAACACTTCTAAGGAAAATTATAGAATTTTGAAAATTTTCGGACAGGAATTATTGGACAGCCTGGTGGTATCCTGGTAAGGATAAATTGGGATGCCAAACATGTTGCTAATGTTCGTCTTAACAGTTAAGCTCGGTTATCCCTTCCCCTGCTTCCCTTCCATACTTCTACATTTTTATTTTTATCATCTGTTTATTATTCTTTTTATATTTATTATTATTTGATTTTTTCTTTTGAGAAAAAAATAAAAAATTAAAGTTTGTTCCAAAGCACAGCAAAGAAGCAAGCATAAATCGCATTAAAAGATCAGGTCGCTCATGCGCTCAACAATTTCGCCGCAACTTTTATTCGGTTGATATTATGAATGCCACTTCCATGAACCATCAAGGTGAGGATATTGTGTTCCTTACAGTACTTCTTGCTGTATTGCTAACAGCTGTGAAACTCCATGCGCACAGAAATTCTATTATCAATCGAATCAAAATCACGAGCTCTTGGAAGAGGACATGGCGCAATCCCATTTTTGACACTAAAATTTGACCGTCTTCCTGTTCTTTAACACAAATTTTAATCGATTCTTTTTCATCCAAAAATAAAATTTTCCTACAATTTCGAACAGAGTTTTCAATTACTGAATTAAAAAGTCGGTGGTCCTGACATGACTATTTTGAGCTTTCATAAAGTGTGCTTAAAAAAGAGCAGACCCTCCTCTAGCACGTCGTGTTTTTCATTTAATTGATAATGGGAATGCTGCTCACATGAAACAGCAAAGTGAAGATGTGTATGTGTGTTTGTTGCTGTTGCTCTTCAAACACCATTGGCAAGCGTATAATTCCACACATTGAAATTTTTTCCCACGAAACAAAAAAAATCCCTGCATCTTGTATGAGTGCACGGCGCAATCTCTTCTTTTAGTACTAAAAATGCTGCCTTTCTGCACTTTATACCAATATTTTTTCTTGAGAAATAAAATCGTTGGTTTTACACCGTGCGTTTACTTCTTAAGGTAGGCAAATTAAAAGCTTTTAGAGAATCTCATGCAGGTGGTGTGATGGCCTAGAGCATTCCCGCCCTGTCAGCATGAGGGGCGGGTTCGAGTCCTGCCTGACGCTGGAGTTTTGATCATAACGAGGCATCGTTGTAACCGCTTACAACATTGATAGCAGCCGCTTGAGGTTAAAAAAACTGAATTGAAGCTTTTAAAGAAAATTATAAATGGAGTAAATTGACTATAAAAATTAAATTATTTATAAATTTCTATTGGAAAAATATTATCTCCGTGTTAGAAAGCGTCTGGTGTAATCTGAATGGTATATGTCGCGAAGGTGAGCAGCATTGATATGTGGGAGCGCGCCAGCCAATCATAACCAATAAGAGCGTCGATCAAACACACGCCAGCCAATCAGGATACTGACTGTACACGCCCTCTCTCAATAGAACGCCCATTCGGTGTGGCCTGATAGGCTGGCGCGCTCCCACCTACCAATGCTGCTCACCTTCGCGACATGTACCGTCCAATTTGTTTGAAAAGCATCCCATGTGACGACGAAGTGGTGCACACCTACAGGAAGTAGGGTAGGCTGCGGTTGTGCTATTTCCAATGCCAATCCAGAAGTGCAGTTTCAAAGGGTCTTCTCCTACTTATGACGTCTCGCTTCTGGACGTCAATATGATAACAGGGCAGCGTTTCCGATAAAGAACGCTTCGACCATTGCCGCTATCAGCACAGATCTCGCTTTCATCACTATGGGATCGCGTACCAATTTCTTCTGTATTGTCTTCTTCACATGTATAGCAAAGGTACGATTTCTTTTATAGCCGGACTTTCGCTATTATAGCGATTAGTTTGAAACCATTTCGCATGGCTATATCCATTGCTTATTGCGCTGACCTCTATTTTATATTTTACTTCAGTTTTTTCAAATTATTTCATACTTTTTCAATTTTTTATTCCAACCCCTTCGTTGCTAAACGCCGAATCGATGTCAAGTTTTACACTAGAAGTGCAAAGCGAGATTAGCTTTTAACCGATTAGCTTGCAAAGCCAGCATTCCGAAAAAATATGAGAGCTTTTGACACTTTTAATTTTGAACCGCTCACCTTTTGAGTGTACACGTTTTTATACTGTATCAGGGTATCTAAAAAATATCGAACCATCTAAAATAACATGCAGGGTGCCTCAAAAGAATGTATACACTGTTTGAAAGGTGATAGCCTCACTCACAGTAAAGATACTGATGAAGTTAAAAGCTCGTTTAAAACCAAGGAAAAATAGAAATCTTCTCACATATGAGCGGTGCGCCTAGCACTCATCTGAAGACTTGCATTTTACACTCGATTGACTGTTTTTCGCTCGAATACTTGTTACAATTCTTCACAAAGTGGTCGTATCGATTGTTTTGTGCTTTATAAGCATAGCGCATGTAAGCACAGCATGCTTTTTAAGCAGCTCTTTGCGTACAACGCAATATGGCTTCCAAAAGATCCACGGCATCCGAAAAAATGATGGTACTGTTTGAAAGGTTCTAACATTGCTGCTAGTAAAGCTTTTGAAGACGTATGAGACTCATATGAAACCACAGA
Organism: Heligmosomoides polygyrus polygyrus; assembly: GCA_947396885.1. Classification (NCBI taxonomy): domain Eukaryota; kingdom Metazoa; phylum Nematoda; class Chromadorea; order Rhabditida; family Heligmosomidae; genus Heligmosomoides; species Heligmosomoides polygyrus. The sequence goes on from OX377206.1 coordinate 90,829,605, forward strand.
AAAAAAGATTTCTGTAGCGTGCAGGCAGGAAAGATTGCGCCATGCTCACGCCTAAAACCTTGCATTTTAGTCTCGATGGATTGTAGATGGGCTGCATGCTTGTTACAATATTGTTACTACCTACTTGGCCCGATTAACCTGTTCCGTGCTTTTCGTCACCTTTCAAATATGCCGATTAACCTCTCCATTCGGCTTCAATATTGCCTAACCACTCCACAGAATCCGTCTTGGAGAATGGGGTCCTGCTCGTACTTAAATTGTGCAGTCAATAAATTCACATCTCACGTGTCTTTCAACAAGTTCTGAACGTTAAAATAAGCACAGCACAAATTAATGTGGCCAAGTACATAGTAACCAGATTGTAACAAGCATTCAGCGCATGCACAATCATTCGAGTCTGAAATGGAAGGCTCCGGGCGGGGCATGGCGCAACATTGACTATTTACCCATCCCAGAGTTTTCGCTGTCCTTTAGTTTCATATGAGTTTTAAACACGCTCAAAAGCTTCACTGTCAGCAATTTTAGAATATTTCAAATAGTGTCAACATATTTTACGATACCTTGCATTTTTCGCAAGTGTTTTTAAGCTATAAACCTTTAAAGAAGCTCAAATCAATCGATATGGCCACTTTTTGGAAAAATTATAACACGTATTCAAATGAAAAACAAAGAATCGAGTGTAAAATGCAACGTTTCAGGTGAGTGCTTTCACATGAGCTCTAATCTTCTTCAGTGCCTTTATTGTGAGCGAAGTTATCACCATTCGAACAGTGTATACATTTTTTGAGACACCGTTTATATGAACGATGTTTGTTATTATTGCGAAAGCAAATTTACTCGAAAATGACAGAATTGCGATCTTAATAGCGAAGCAAAGGCTGATCTCCAGAACCCATGATAGAGATATGTACCCGTCTGTTTTAAAAACGTAAAGAGTAAACGACAGCGATAATCAATCCCAGTTAGAATGCGCCCCGCATCGTACCTCTACGGGAAGCTGAGGAGGCAATTTGAATGCGTGTTTGGCCCATACAATGGCTTGCGGTAGCCAGCGGACGGACAAGTCAGTGTTTTGTCTTTTCCAGAATTCTGGTACCAATTTGTCGTCTTTGGGAGGTCTTGGTTGGTCTGGGCGGGAAGTCCGGACCATGAGCCCGGAATCGGGTCTACCCGATAGCCGGCGCCTTTTCCGGTTGCGCTATTACGCTTCTCTTGATTACTAAAGGTGAACCCTTATTACTCAAAATGATTTTTTATTGGAAGTTATTTACATTTCAAACACTGTCGTTATCCGGGCAGCAACCTTCTGTTTACTGTTTACCTTCTGTTTATTACTGTCGTTATCGTTTTTAAAATCTCCCAACATTTTTCTTGTCTTGAATCTTACCTAATGGCACATAAAAACCAAATGCTTTAGACGATCTCTGCCGATGGCGACGTCATTGTGACCACAAATCCCGGCTATCCTAAACCTTACAAAGGTTCTCTTCCCAAGTACGCTTTCCTATTTTTTTAAAATTGACCTCAACAAATCAGATATGATCGATATTTCTAAGGCTTAGTCTGTTCACGTAAGACATCACATTAGCTGTGAACTCTTGACAGTGTAAGCGAGCGCAGAAGTGGGCTTGGCAGAGTTGAGGCGATGATTGTAGTCGCGCTTCAGAAGTGCTTTATTTTTCGGTATCGCTATACGCATTCGGCTGGACCGGGTCAAGGTGTGGCCGTGTTCTTCTATCAATTCCTCGCCAATGCCGGGGACTGTGTGACGGTGTGCGATGTGGAGGCAGTCTGCCTTAGGTAAGTGGCTTTTCTTCAATAAAAAATCAGTGAAAAATAAAGAGAAAGGCATCCTGGGGTCAATCCATCCTAGTCGAGAGGGGGCAACCGTAAAGTGTCAACTGCGCACGCCAACCTGTTGCACACAGCCACATACCCTGAATTTAAATAAAAGCCTTCGCATAACGGGAGAGCAGCTGAAGGTTGGATCTATCCTAGACGAGAGGGAGCGGCGCTAATGTGACACTTGCGTTCAGCATCCCACGACACGGCATCACATCTTTGAGTTTGCATGAGTGCCGCATCAATTGTCAGCAACTGAAGCTTGGGAATAAGTTGAAAGGAGGATTTTTTGTAGAAGATCCAGAGCACCGTATGCCCCGTTCCGACTAACATAGGTATCCTAGTAACCCAAGCAAGGATCGGAGATGCAAACCACTGTATGCCCCCTCCCAAATGAGATAGAGTTGAATCCTGGATTCATGCAGGTTATTTCAGTCTGTGTGGGGATGCGATGGATCATGTTAACATGAAGAAAGCACTCGTCGTCAATTCCACGGCTACAATTACGATGCAGTCAATCTCCAGTCCTGACAGCTACTACCATTCCGGAATCTACATGATATCGTCACTATTCGGTAGGTTTATGCTATCTACTCACCTTAAACTCGACGCTTTTGAAATCAGGCCGAATAATACCCTTATAGTGAAGGTGGACATTGTTGCAATCAAGTGGCTAAGGTGCGAAATTGTAAAAAAACCTTAATTTAAAAATTGGTCTTTGTTTGCCAAGACGAGTTGCCTAGAAAACAGTAAATTATTTTTGTGTATATAAGTTTCTTACCGAACTTGAGACATATTTTTAGGTAATTTTAAAGCGTAGATAAGCAGGCATTTTTCTATGCTTCTAGCAAAGAGCAAAGACGCCATCGCTATCGTGCTGTGACGTTTATTTAATTAACATCGAAAATCCTGTTCACGAAGAATCACATACAAACCCACATAGCGTTTTGTTCACGTTTTTTGATTGTTTTGTGTTTCTATTCATGAATCATATTTTGCTTTGAATAAAAGGTAAATAAATAAACAAGAATCAGAGGAAGAGTGTACGGTCGATGCCCTGACTGGCTGGTCGTGTTCGGTCGTTATTCTGATTGGTTGTAATTGATTGGCACGTTCCCTCCCCACTTTCAGACCATAATAACGGCTAGCACGAAAAAATTCTTTTAAAAAAAGTATTCTGACTTTAAAATATCCAAAATTTGTTTTGAAAATTTTTGATTTTAATTTGAAAGTGTTTAGTGTGATTTAAAGGATGTCAAGTTTTATATTAGAACGGTAAATTATCCTAAAATTCTTACTTGCACAACCATACACGTGAGCGAAGTTTACACTTTCAATCAAATAAACGTCGCATTGCTCATCGAGTGCACAGTGCAATCCCGTAACTTCAAAAACAGTTTTACGGCTTGAAGGCTAGTAATTTTATGTGCAGTCAGATAGTGAAAATTGCTTTTGTAGATATATGTAGATAAGAATTTCAAAAAATTCGGTACTAGTCGATTGTGTGGCCTACATTGTGAGGGGCGGCACGCAAGACCAATCATGTCATCTCGAACGGGTGTGCCAACCAGAACGAATAGGGGCGCGTGCGGTCCAGTGCCCTAATTGGCTGTAATTGGCTGACACGTTCCCGCCCCCACCCACTCTAGGTCACAATGACTGGACCCAAAATGTCATAGTTGGAGAAATTATTCTCACTGCAAAAGCATGCCCAATTTGATTTGAAACCTACTCCTTTCGATTTGAAACGTGTTCATTATGATTTTTTAAAAGTTCTCCATTAGAATGGTAAATTAGGTAGAGGTGAGACTACAATATTGCTGCTTTTTTATGATTTTTTGAAAATTTGTTTATTCCAATTTAATTTTGACTTTCTCACTTTCAAAGGGCAAAATCGATAATTTCGATCGATATGTTTGAGTAGTAGGCAATATATTTTTGCCTTGCCTAAACCAAAAAGCCTTTTTCGTACTCGCTGCATTCTCCTAACTCTCACTAAAAGTGATCATATCTATGCAAAAATCGAAGAAATCGATCGACATTGATTTACCAAGCGAAGGCATAGTGAATCGGTTGTGAGTAGTAACTGTAACTGGTTTTGAATAAGCGTAACTTTCAGATCTGAATGACCGTTCTTATTTCAAATGCAACTCGACAGTACAGCTCGAAGACGGTGTTCCGTTCTTCCTCGTGTCACAGAACTATCCTTATACTCCGTTCGACTACTCCGAGTGCAATGTGATATTTAATAGCAAAGATGCGATTCGTGTAGCTATTTACGATCTGGTCATGAAGAATCCGATCACCTTCAAGGGAACGAATTTAGCAGGAGATCCGGTGCAGATAGCCCTTAGGTAAGTCCCTTTCTCCTGCAAATTAAGAAACAGCAGGAATTTTCTCTCCGACAGAAGGAGTAAAAGCTGTTTTTCTCCTGCAGCTCGCTCAATTGAACATTCACCCCTATGGGATGGCGATACTCATTCATATTCATTTTCGCATCCGAAACTACCTGCTTATTTCAATCCTAATCGTTGGAAGGAGAACGTTCTGACCATTCTATTGGCTCGAACCGAAGGTTCCCGTCGTTTTTGAATTCCCACTTCAAATGAGCACTCGATCCATTTGGAGGCACTCCTGCGCTCCAGTTGTACGCGTTAAGTACTCTCCCCTGAATCCAAGAAATATGAGAAAATAACGCTGCAAAAGCAACACATATGGAGATCACAGGGAACAAAAAATAGCCGGATCAGTCCTAATCGGAAAGGGCATATTGTGATATGCGTCTGCAATATTTTTCTGTGTTTCCATGAATGACAGCTTTAGATGCTGCCCTGTCATGGGCACTTCTGTTCTGTCTCGTTCCATCTCTATCTTCTTAGACCTCTGTGACCTTAAGCTAGTTCTTAGACGAACAACCTCTCTAAGTTCCCTTGTTTTTTCCAGGCTCTGACGAAGGCGGTTGCGCCGAAACGTTAGCCAGATATAAATATTATATCAACCTTGGTCTCGAGTTCAAAACAGTTCTGCGAATCCAGTTTAAAATTATGCCAAGGTTGAACGACGGTCGGACATGGAACATACTACGTGAAGTACCAGCCAATAACCAGTTTTTTGTGCTGAGGAATTTTACGACGTTTTTTGACGTTGTCGCTTGGAGATGTAGAAATTTTCAATTTTTTATCAGATCAGAGTACATTTTCAGCAGATTTTCATGCTTTGTTCTAAGGTCTTTATCAGATTTGCTGCAATTCTTTCTCACTTCAGATCACCAAACTCTGATTTTAAGACTAATATTAGGTTGGTGCATAAGTTCTCGGACATTTGATCCCTCCTGAATTGAAAGCGCATTTTCCCGCCAAATTTCTCACATGTATCAACGCGTAAATGATCGATCGATAGAGAAAGGAAAGGGCTACAAAACTGTTCCTAACATTTACTTCTGCGTTGTTAACGTCAGCTATTATGGCTAAGCAATTCATCCCAACTGAGACGCATATTCGGCACGTCATATTATTCCTGCATCAATCTGGCCTCAATGCCAACGAATCGTATCGTCGCCTGAAGGATGTCTACAACGAGAGTGCTCCTGCTCGAAGTACTGTGCAACAGTGGTTCTTGAAGTTTGCAGTTGGTGAATTCTCCGTTGAAGATAATGAACGAGAAGGGCGCCCGATGACACTGGATTTGGATGGCCTCCGAAGTAGAGTGGAAGCGGACCCATACCAAACCACTCGCGAACTATCATGCACTCGTGGTGTTAGTCACTCAACAGTCGTTCAAGGATTGAAGTCGATTGGCAAGGTGCCAGAATTGGGTCGCTGGGTGCCTCACGACTTGACACAACATGACATGGATCACAGAGCCGATGTCGCTCTGTCTCTCCTTACCCTCAGACGTACCCACGGATGGCTGGACAACCTTGTCGCCGGGGATGAGAAGTGGATACTCTACCCTAATTATCACCGGCGTGCACAGTGGGTTGACGCAACTGGAGAGGCAGAGGACGTTCCGAAACCCGACATTCACGTGAAAAAGGTGATGTTATGCACTTGGTGGAGCGTTCTCGACGTAGAATACTGGCAGCTGCTGGACGAAGGGATAACAGTGACGGCAGAGGTTTACGTCAACCAACTGAGGAAGTTGAGGGCCCACCTTCAAACCACACGAGGAGAGCAAGTGAAGGTGTATTTTCAACACGACAACGCTAGACCGCATATTGCTAGAGCGACGGCGGCTGAGTTGGGGGACTACGGATGGACCGTTCTTCCACATCCACCTTACTCATCAGATCTCGCTCCTTCTGATTATCATTTGTTTTCAAGCCTTTAACGCTATTTGGACGGCTAGCAATTTAGAAACCGAGAGGATGTCAAGGAGGCACTGCTCACATTCTTCGAATCACAACCGGCCACGTTTTGGAGAAAAGGCATCCATGACTTACCAGCACGTTGGCGAAAGACAATTGATGTAAAGGGTGGTTACTTCAAATGATTTGATATTGTTGTTCGTATGTTGTGGTAATAAATATTTCATGCCCCAAATGTCCGAGAACTTATGCACCAACCTAATATTTATATGAGGGGCGTGTGTAGTGCTGTCCGACGAGGTACCGGCCATCGGAGTGCTTCCTCCGAGGTCGGTGAATTGGTACCAGACTTCTCCGCCAAGGATAAAGCGCTGATTTGTTCATAGGCTAGCTATGGCAAGTCATTGTGTGGTCAAATACGCATTCAAATCACCTCCACGACATCCCGTAAAAGTGGAATGTCAGGGCGCGTCCCAAAGAGGATTGAGTAGTTGAGTATCCTTTTTTATTCTTTATTTATATATGAAATACTTGTGAAATTTAGGAGCTGGCTTAGTTCCATTCGAAAGCGTAGAGAATGCACCTGTTATTGCAATTCCGTTCTTATCAGCAGAAGTCGCGAGCAATGTGGAACGTTTATTGCACATCTGACGTGTAGCTTCCAGCGGCCGAGACGTGACCAATGACGAACCGCTACCGCTGTATTTCCTCGGCTCCTTAGAAGTCTCGTTCGCGTTCCGAAACATGTCAGCGTACTATAGCAGAGGATTCTACATTCTCGTCGATAGTTACACACGTGAGTGAGCACTCAATCGTCTCATAATAGGAATGTAGTCAGCGAATTAACAATCCGTGGAAATTCCAAAATTTACAGAAGATAGAAGGGCAAAGAGGCACCAGAGAAATGCTTAGGTTCATGCCACAGAATATGCCGGTCCGTGTCGCGAGAGTGGGCAGCATCGGAAGGTGGGAGCGCCCCAGCCAACCATAGCCAAGCAGAGCACCGACCGGGAGACATCAGACAATGAGGAGACTGACCAGATTACGAAGGTCTGCTCTGAATGGCACATCCATTCGATGCTGTCTGATTGGTTGGCGCGTTTCCACTTCCCAGCGCTGCCCACCTTCTCGACTAGGAGCACATTTTCTGCTATAGTGTAAAAACGATATTTATTTTTAAAAATACTGTACAAAACAGAGAACGCTATAAAAAAACGTCAGCGAAGAATTACTTCCGGAAACCCTATACATTTATATGCGAAATTTTTAATTTAATTCGAACTAATAGAAATTTAACGGCATAGGGCCTTGTTTAGTGTGCGCGCGACGCGCGACGCGATGCCATGCGTAGTGACCGAATTGATCAATCGCGTCGCTCAATCAATTTGGCCACTACACATGCATCGCGTCGCGCGTCGCGTGCACACTAAACAAAGCCTAGCCTTAGCATCTTGTGTTAGAAAATACAAAATTACGTTGAGAATGTGGAGGTTACATTCAATCAGACAACGCCGATGGTATAATGGCGTAACATCCTTCTTGGCAAATAGAGGGTGCGAGTTCGAGTCCCGGCTGACGCTAGGGTTTGATAGCAGGAATACGTCGTTATTACAGCTTTTTTACTTCTTAGCGGCCAACTAGGTCTTAAAAAATAATTTGAGTTACGGAATTCTTAATTTAAATAATAGCGTAGATCCAGATAGGTTTTTCAAAGCAAGAGCTGCGCAAAGCACCCCATACCATTGTTTTTCCAATGCCATGGAGCTTCTTTTTCAGGTGAGGCTAGCTCTTTTCAATCATGCCTGAAATCTGGAGACGTTTTGCTGAAAAGCGGAGAAAGTGTTGCTATAGGAACAAAGAATTTCGGAATGGATGCCTATGCAACGAATATGAATTGTTCCTATTCCTTCCACAACAGCGAAGAGGAACATCTTCTTGCTCTCGGTGAGTCATCAACGGTTCAAGAAACCAGCAGCAAGCAACAGTCGACGGTTATCGCTCCACCTTTCCATAACTATAAATCAATATTGATTTTTGAATAATACTTAATCGTTGGTCTCCACGATTTGGTTGTTTTCGAATCCAACCAATAGTCAAACACTCCCAATTGCTCAAACTGGGCAAAACCGGCAAAATCAAAATCTAACACTTTAAATTAAGTTAACATCTCTTTATTCATTCAAGTATAAATAAATTAAACGAGAAAAAATATAACTTTGAATAAAAAATACAAAACACTCTATCATAATAGCTAAAATACTAATTCATACATAACCCTCACCTAAAAAATTTTCAAAACCCATATATAACATTATTCTAATCAATATTGATTGACGAGTCGACACACTAGTTTCTTCTGCAACCGAGTAGCAGTCAACCATCACTAGCTATTGGACGGAGACTCGCTCGAAAATTCAACAGTTATCAATCAATATTAATATGTGGATAATATTTATTTATTTGTTCGTTTCCTCCCAACGATTTAGAATAGCTACTTTTAAATTCATTCAGTATCCAGTCTTTCTCATATGGTCAAATGTGAGCAAAAATAGGCAATGTCGATCAATATTGATTGCTTGGTCGGCACTATGCTTTTGCAAATTCTTTCTGGCCGTCACGGTGTTCTTCTCTCTCTCTCTTTCTCTCTCTCTCTCTCTCTCTCTCTCTCTCTCTCTCTCTTTCTCTCTCTCTCTCTTTCTGTCTGTAACTGGAAGAGCCTGGGCGGGCTAAAATTGATAATATCGATCGATATTGATTGGCTAGATAACATATACTTTTGCAAAGTCTTCCTCGCAGTCGCAGAGTTCTCCTAACTCTCACTAAAAGTGATCATATCTGTGCGAAAATCGATTAAATCAATCTGTACTGATTTACCAATTGATAGCGGTTCATTTAATTTGGAGCGTGATGTTCAAATTCACATACGACAATAGACTCTCTGCGAAAACTGAAAAAAAACGAAAACTAACTGAAACCTGTTTTAAAGCCATGGAATACGAAACGGAAAAATGCTGCGATATCATGTACATTACCGGACTAGCTCCTCCTCCTTATGACGTGAGCTCTGAAGAATTGTGTCTAATGCCATAATCGATACATCAGTAATCTTTTTCTAATTTCAGCTGTACAACTATCAGGGCTTTATGCAGCCACTCTTTCAATTCGCTAACAACAGTTTGATAACGATGAAGTTCAGCTCAGATGGTGTTGTTGGAGCAGCCGGCTTCAAGGGAACAGTGTATAACATCGGTGAGAGACCTGTCCAACTACTCCAACTTAAAGCAAATTCACCACTTCGCGTTAGTTTGTACAACGCTGACGGAGTTACAATTCTTTCCACTACCCGTTAAAGATCTGGGCTCTCATTATAATAGTGACGTAGATTTCTCTGCCCAGTTGTCCTCACCTGGTCAGTCGCCTCAAAGTTCTCGGCTGCAGAAAAGTGCTGCCTCGATGGATCCCTCATGTTTTCACCGATGCCATACGGCTTACCAGGGTATCCATTTGTCAGTCTCTCCTTCTGAGCCCGCACCGAAGAGAGTTTCTGGAAGAACCGGTTATGGCGGTGAGAGTTGGGTCCTCTACGATTCTAGCACGCTCTGAGATTCGCAAGGAATGTTGCATTTCGAGATGCTTCCGCGAGAACACACCGTCATCGAGAACATTCACGCCAATCAGCTTCAGAAACTGGTGGATGCTGTTCGAGAAAAACGGGCGAGACGAGCTTCTGTCCACCCCTTTACCTGAAAGCATGGTCAGCGATTTCTTTGACTCCCAATCTCCCCTACTAGGGGAGAAGGAAACGACCTACCTATGGGAAGCTGCAGTGACTAATGGTGACGATTATAATGTTGACTAGTCTCTATTGAATGCTGAATAAAAATAAGGAAAGCGTCAAACGACTCAGGACTTTCTGACCAGCGTAACACTTTGTATCGCGCTGGAATCACAGTTCAACAGAGTCTTTAGTCTTACTCGTTAAATATTGCTGTGTGACCTACATGCAGTGTAAAACTATCATTTTATCGACCAGTGTTTAAATAAAGCACTTCTTCTAAGAGTTCCTCTTTGTTTTTTTTTTCAGAATTCTTCTTCTTCTTCTCCTGAGCGTTTAGTTCCTCGCAGTCGCACGGTCCGCTGTTCTTGTGATCTGTCGCCACCTCATCCTATCAAGGGCGCCGACTTCGGCGAGATCTCTCTTGATGACGTTCTTCCACCTTTTCCTTGGGGCTCCTCTCGGACGTTTTCCGGTTGCCTCGAAATCTAGGGCAAACCTTATGGGGTGATCCTCTGGTCTTCTGAGGACGTGTCCATACCACCTCAGCCGCAGCTCCCTCATCTTCAGCTAGATCGGGTCTGTCTTCTTTACTGCATTAACATCCTCGTTTTGCACCCTGTCCCGACGGGTCCATCCACATACCCACCTCAGCATCCTCATCTCCGCAGCGTGCAGTTGTCGCTCTTGCGCTTTACCCAGAGCTTGACTTTGAGCGTCCTGGAGCATCTACGGTCGCAGAGGATCCTGGTAGACTCCCTCCACTTGAGCCAGGCTTCGTTTATCCGTCTCTTCACCGCCTTGTCCACACTTCCTTCCTCGGATAGGTCACTTCCGAGGTAGCGGAATTCTTCCACCTTCTCGATTGTTTCCCCTTGGAAGTCTAGGATTGATCCAGCGCACTGCCCAGAGCTGATGAACTTCGTCTTCTTCACGTTCAGCCGTAGGCCGTTGTCTGCGAGGGCTCTCTGCCACAGCTGCATCTTTTCCTGCAGCTCCTCCTGGTTGTCGTCTACTAGGACGATGTCGTCCGCGTAGAGAATCGTTCTGAGAGGGCCTTCCTCAAGGTGGTTCACTATAGAGTCAAGCGTCAGCAGGAAGGGGAACGGACTCAGAGCTCACCCTTGGTGTACCCCCACTGTGATGGCCACTTTCCTTGTCACCCGTGTGGAGTTTGTATCGCCGTTTTCGACCTTCGTACATGCCCCTTATGACCGTGATCAGACGTTCCGGGACACCCCTCCCTTGAAAGGCATTCCAGAGCACGGCCCGGGGTAGCCTATCGTAGGCCTTCTCCAGGTCCAGAAATGCCAGGTAGCAGTGTTTTCGTTCCCCCGATATTTCTTCATCATCTGACGAGCGATGAAGATGGCGTCTGTGGTGGGCCTCTCGGGCATGAAGCCCCACTACACCTGGGAGATGGGTACCATCTCCCTCAGCCTCGAGTCGACCAGTCGTTCGTAGATCTTTATCGTGTGTGGAATCACTTTGATCCCTTGGGAGTTGGAACATTCGGAAGCGTCTCCCATCTGCTAGAAGATGGAGACTATATGGTGCTGTTCCTCCAGTCATCCGGCATCTTACCTTCTTTCGTCACTCTGTTGAGGAACTGCGTCAGGCAGTTGATTCCGAGGTCCCGAGCACCTTCCAAACCTCTGCTGGCACACCGTCATGCCCTGCTACATTTCCGAGCTTCATCTTCCCTAGGCCTTGCGAACATCTTCTTGCGTCCAGGGTGGGATGGGCCCTTCCATTGGTTGTTCTTCCTCGTTTTTTTTTCAGAATCAATTTTTCAATTCAGATTGCACATGTCGGTCTGGAACTCTCGAGCTAACTGAACAGATCCCAGTTCTCAACGTGACTTCTCCTGGTTTTGAAAGCGGTGCACCAACATACTGTCCAAATCTGGACTGCTCGTGGACGGTGATGTTCTCCAAGGACTTTGAAGTGGTGTTCAATCTTGCGGATCTGAACCTACGTTCCACTGGGACACAAACGGACATGCTGACCGTTCAGGACAACTTTGGAAGGATTCTCTTACAGTATGTTTTCGATAGCTTTAACAGAAAAAATACTGCATTTTTATTATTTAAAAAAATATTTTTAAACTATTTCTTTACAGAATGCAAAGTTTTATCTTGATTTAAGTGACTTGATCAAGAACTTCACCAAAAGCTGCAGCTGGATGAAACAGCGGGAATTTATAATACAAAAAATGCGACTGCAGAGACCAGAAAGAAGTCGTAGAAGACCTTGCGTAATTAAAATACTGTACCTTTTCGCCCGGAAGATGGGAAGCTGTTACCAACGACACGGGGTTGATAACAGACTTATCTGCATATTCAAGATTGTTACTGCAAAGCTCTAGTTCAGTTTAGTCGTAGCCTTTTGTTTCGAATTTTGTAACGCATTTTTTTTAGTTTTCGAAAATTTTTCTAAAATATCTCTATTGATTCTCAACCACGTTTGTACATCTATATAAAAATATGAGCAAAAGAAAAACAAAATTAAAACAAAAACACGCATTCTATAGGAATTGGTTTTCCTGAAATTGTTATGTTCCGGGTCTTTGTAAAAATCGTTGAGTTATAACTTCTAAACAGCAACAAGAGGAGGTGAAGGATTGAGGGCGGCCTTAAACAATTAGTGGGACGCCATGCATTCCACTTCTACGGAATATCGTGAAGAAAATGAAATGTATATTTCGCCTATGCAATGACAAGCAGCGTTCGTTGACTGAAGAAGAGAGCGCATTATCGCATCCAGAAAAGATGGACACCAACTCACGCATCCAGGAGGGTTCCAAGCTCGGTTAGCTTGGGCAGGACTCGAACCATGAATCGATCCGGGGTGCATGCGACAGCTGAAGTCTCTCTCGACTGCGCAATATACAGCCCCACTTTAATGTACAAATATGTAGGTGAACCGGTTTTACGTATGAGCTCGAGAGCTCAAAAAATCTCAACGTAACGTGGTTTATGAATAATTCATTTCTCAATTCAAAGAATTGACGAACTTCTTTTAGATCCAGCTCTATACAATATGGCGATAGAAGCAAGGGTGTTATTACATCGGGACAATTCGCGATCTCGTTCAACACGTCATCCGCTTCAGCGTTTCCGATAGAAAACGCTGCGCCGGGATTCCGAGTTGAATTAACTCTTGTGAAAAGTAAGCATTATAAGCACTTGTTTGTTATTTTTACAACATACGCTGCGGGGCTCTGAACAGGCGTCAACAAGATTTTTTTGACGTGGTCGTTAACGTGGACAGCACGGGGACGCGGGGTCACTTCAGCCAATCAAGTCGCATCACATGGGTGCGCCACTCAGAGTGGCGTGCATGACCGGTAATGTGATTGGTTGCGATTGGTCTCGCCTCTCTCCTTCTTCCGACCACATTAGCGGCTATTGCTGTTTTTAAAGAAACTTTACTTTTTGTTTAAAAAACACTTGGTTTAAATGTGAAGGTTGCATTAGGAACTAACAGTTCTTTTCTTCACTTCTCATTTTTTTAACTAAAATACTTCTATTTAATTCGCTCGCGAACCACTTTACTTCAAAATTTTTCTTTAACTATATGGGCTGGGTGGAAGACTAAATAAGGCTCCACCTGACATTATGTTAAAAATAGTGGTAGAGATCTAACAAAAATAACAAACTACAGCCACACTAGTCAGTTTTTAATAATTGGCCGAAATAGCGTCCAAATCAGATTCCAAATTGGGTGGGGAAAGTGAGAAAGCACGGCAGAATGAAACAGAACCTGGAACAAATCGGAAAAACTCTGCCTATCGCAACGGTCAAGCAGTTGACGCGCACTCGTCTAGGTCAGGAGGCGTTTAAGAGTCATAAGGTGCCAAAAAGCAGCGTGCTGGCGCAAGATCGATCATCGATAAAGATTTATCGATTCTTCATGATAATGTCAAATGAACTCTAGATCTGAGTCTTATATCGATTTATCGGTTCTGCCGGTTCTGCCACCACGCTTCAATAATATGAGCGGTGACTTTCAGAAGTAATGCGACGAAAGACGATCGTTCTGTCAGATGAACAGTTTATGATGGACATATCGACACAGTCATTTGCTGAAGGACTAAATCTGACCTACGAGTATTCTATCACAGCACGACCCAACAAACAGGTACTAAGGAACACTTAAAACCAGAGGATATGTGGTTGGTTTGAGCGCGTGTAGTGTAGGCGGAGGCGACGCCGTCCATCGTATGACCCCTAATCGATTTACGCTTTGGGTCCCGCCCAGGCCAATACAGCATCCTTCCCCTATGTTCTTTGTGCTGATGACCGACTTTTTTGCGAGAACTGAAACGCATGTAGGTTAAATACACATTCAAATTGCTTTAAGATATCTCCTGTAAATAGAGTGCATGGAGACAATCCACAATGAAATTATTGACCGTCGACATTTATCCATTACCCTTTTAAATCAAAACGTGTTCGAGACAGTTGCAGTTATTATTGATTGATTAATTAACTAAGGTGATCATCTACTTCTTCACAATGTTGAGTGGGATAGTGAGCTTGGATATCTACGATGGTCCCGACACGAACGCAGCGGAGATCGACACGAGGTACGGTAGCAAATGGGTAAAACTTCGGACAACACTAGAAAGCTGCTGTAGCCCAGCAAAGTTTCCTGATTAAACATTCAGACCTTTTTCGTGTTTTCTAGCGTTTAAATTGCTTGAACTTTCAGAGCTCTCTACACAAGTTTCCCTCAGTATGGTGTCCCACTAAAAATCACTTCATCTGGTGAAAACATTGTGATTCGAATACGCCCCAATCTGTACAACACTCAGACGAAGCTGGATTTCCAAGCTATGGTAACCGATTGGACACCAGGTATGCGATATCATCACCGTTAAGGGGCAGCCTGTTCCACGTTATTTGAAGCTGTTGGTTCTAAAGAATGAGAAGCTTCGTATACTAATATGGACCAAGGCGACCAGTTGCCAACTGGATTTGCCCATCAAGTCGATCGATATTGACTGGCTGATCGATAATGTTTACCTTTTGCGAAGCATACTCATCTGCCTTATTCGAGAGATTTTCTCCTTATTTTCTATTATAAGTAAAATCACTGTGCAAAATACTTCCCTGAAGCTTGATAGCTTCTATCAATATTGCTGGGTCGACACTATTTTTAAATATTTTAAATATTTTGCTTATTGTGGATTCTGTCTACTGTTTTTCTAATCAATAATATCCATCCTAATTAGTAACAACGCTAAAGAGGAACCATTAATCAGCCGGGCAGTTCTGAAAGACTTCGAGTTGCGATAAGTTTTTCATGACACAGATCGAAGGACTGACTGAGCAGCTTGTTTAAAGTCTAGTCTTGAAAACAAAAGAAATATAATGCAATTATTGATAATAATTAATAATGCATCTTTGAGAAATAATGAGAAGAGGGGCGCGTGTAGCGCAGTCGGAGGAGGCGCCGACCGTCGCGTGCACCTGATACCAGGTTCCTGGTTCGGATTTCCCGCCCAGACCAACCAAGCCTTCCATCCCTCCGGGGTCGGTGAATTGGTACCAGACTTGTTGGGGAAGGATAGAGCGCTGACTTGTTCATCGGCTGGTCACCACAATTCATTGTATGGCCAAATACGCATCCTAATCGTCTCCACGATATCCCGTAGAAGAAGAATGCGTGGCGCATCTCAAAAGGGATTGAGTAACGCCGTTCCTTATTCTTTTGTTTAAGAATTAATATGAGTACCCAGAGTTTCTTACTCTTTTCTACAGAATATGACCTATTCAAATAGGCATTCGACTAATTTACATTTGAACTCGAATACTAGGCAAAGAGTTTTTCGAATGTATTCGAATCTGAGTATTCAGAAAATCGCTTTTTTCGAATATATTCGAAGTTAATGAGCATACGAAACAATTCGAGTATTCGAAGAAATTCAGAGAGCAAGACTGTACCGCAGAACCGGTCAGAAAGTCTTCTCCTTACTATTTTTGCATACACTTTTCCAAAAAAGGGAATAATGGCTGCCAAAATTACTTCTGCACGTAGGCAGCTTATTTCTGTATACATTTCTTTAATGTACAGTTTTAACGCTTTTCAGCGTTTATTGGATTAACGCGGTATCCAAAAACTATGAATGAATACAAAATCCAATAAACTAGAACTATTTTTTATGTTGCAGATTAAAGAACCGTATAGCTACAAATAAGGAATAAAGGGTGACGTTACTCACCCTTTATCCCTTTGTGGGGTGTATCACGCATTCTGGAGATGTCGTGGAGGTGATTTGAATGCGCATTTGGCCATACAATGACTTGCGGTGGCTAGCCGATGAACAATTCAGCGCTTTATCCTTCCCAGACAAGTATGGTCCAGTTCATCGACCCCGGAGGGATGATAGGTTTGGTTGACCTGGGCGGGAGATCCGAGCCAAGAACCCTGGTATCAGGTGCACGCGGCAGCCGGGACCTCCTCCGACTGCTCTACGCGAGCCCATCGGAGAATATAAAGAAAAATAACACCTTTTCTGCCTTTCACTTTTCTGTCCCTTCTGTAATTAACC
Source organism: Heligmosomoides polygyrus polygyrus (assembly GCA_947396885.1). NCBI lineage: Eukaryota > Metazoa > Nematoda > Chromadorea > Rhabditida > Heligmosomidae > Heligmosomoides > Heligmosomoides polygyrus. Next base: position 90,846,087 of record OX377206.1, read on the forward strand.
TAGTGATTCAAAAGCCTAACCTCAGCGAACAGCACCACAAAGACTGAGAGTCCTATCATACTCTATAATAACGCGCTAAGCGATAGTCATCCTATCGATCAGCGGCGCAGCAGAAACTGGCGAGGGGGAAAATCGGTGTGGAAAATGGGGGGGGGGAAGGAAATCGGGAGAAAATAGGGGAAAAATGGGGGGGGGGGGGAAATTACGACATGAAAATTGCGAAAAATACCCAGACGTCTTCTCCCAGCCTGAGAACTTCGGCCCTGGGGTAGTCGAGATTGCTCAACACGAATCTGAAGTTCGTTTTTGAAGTATCGATCGCCATCAATTGATATTGATCAAACTATCGATTTTTTGTGGATGTCGCACAGGCAATCCGAAACTTTACCCCTGGGGTAATCGCGGTTGCTGAACACAAATCTGAAGTTCGTTTGTTTGTGAAGTATCAATCGTCATCAATCGATATTGATCAAATTACGGGTTGCGAAAATAGCGGAGAATACCCAGACGTCCTCTAGGTGCCAGGGGATTTAGAAGACGTGCGGAATACGTCGCATGACGTGCCTGGGAGACAAAGGACGTGCCGAAGACTTCGTTCAACGTGTTTGGGGATTCAGGTAGACGTGCCGAAGACGTCGTCCGCTAAGGGTGGATCATTGAGGGGGACCAGTATCAGTAATGGGGGAAGGTTTCACTAGGAGAGGACCAGTAGTGAGAAGCCAATAGATCGCCCTATCATACTATATACTGTGCGTACTGCGAGCCTTTTGTACTCCTAGGTAGAGAAGAAAGCTGTACAAGTAGAGCAGCTAGCTTGATGTGATTGTCCTTAGCTTAGTGATACTGTAACATCGCGCCAAGCGCGCAAGCGCGAGGCACGCCGGTAGGCGTGACGGAGCACTTGTTAGAAAATAATGTGTAAATTTATGAAACCTATAAAGAGTAAGATCTGCAGCCTTGGTTTTGTGCAGTGAAAAATGCTGCCCATTCGGCGAATGACGCATGAAGAGGCGGAATATTTAGACACGTATGGCTCGGTTTATATTAAGATCCCAGCTGCCCACCGTTGGTCACGACTTCTGCAATTGTTCAACAGCCGCTGAGTATTCAACTCACTGGAGCTCAATGTATTAGTGTAAGCTCGTTCTCGGTCCGTGTTGATTCGATCTGGGCCAGCTTCGACAGTTTCTTCTAGGTTTACCACTCTACGAACGACTACGACTTGTCGGCTGGTATATCCGTTGCAACGACGAACACTTCTGCGTTTGAACTGTACAAAGGATTAACCACAAACGCTTCCCATCTTATCAAGAGGTAAGGTGGAAAACTATGAGTTGCACTGCGATTTTATATAGTTTCCCAAAGAACGAGGAAAAAATGATATAATATGGTACATATTATTAGGTTGGAAAAAGTCTTTTCATTTTTTTAATGATTTGATATTTCACAACTACAGGGTGCGCCATAAATATGGTCACTTTTTCGCGCGTCATTTTTTGCATTTGTTTGTGAACGTTTTTATGTTTCCAGTGTTTCTTCGGATTCTACGTGTCATCTTGACCGTATATAGTGTTTTTTTGCATCTCAACACTGCTTCTATCAGAAATGGTAAAGCCTTGTTGTCAAAGAGGCGCAATCTTCGATCCGAGAAGGGCAGGACTTTCTGTTCCCAACATCGCTCGTCTGCTGAAGCTGAACAAGATGACCGTCTATCGCTGTGTGGAACGTAACTCTCTCGTTGATCGTTCCCGACCTGGCTGCCCGGTATCCGTAGCTACGAGCAGTCTTCGAAAAATCGTGAAAGAACAATTCAAGTGGAATCCAGGCCGCAGCATGAGAAAGATGGCGTCCGAGCTCAACGTATCGGCTACGACGATGAAGCGAGTTGCTAAGAATGAACTTGGACTATACCCCTACAAGTTCCGTCAACTGCACGGACAAAGGCCTGCACAGATGGAAGGAAGAAGAAAAAAATATCCAAGACTCCACGAGCGGCACGACCACTGCACGATGCTCTTCACCGATGAGAAACTTTTCTCAATTGAGCAGCCTTTCGACCGCCAAAACTTGCGGTTATTGGCTGAAAGTGGTGAGGATGCAGACATTGTTAAAAGAAACTCTCTTGCAGCTTCCGCGATGGTTTGGGCCGGAGTTTGCGCCACCGGACGGACACCATTGGTTTTTGTTGAGAAACGAGCCAAGATCAACAAGGATGTCCACGTGAACGACATTTTGAAGAAGGAGCTGTTTCCCTGGCCTCAAGAACACTCTGGAAATACAACATGGACCTTTCAACAGAACGGCGCACACGCTCAGAAGTCCAAGAAGACTCAGGAGTGGTGCGCAAGGAATCTTCCCAACTTCATCCCTGTTTCTGAATGGCCGACAAACTCGTAAAGTTTGAGTGTTATGGATTATGCGTTGGTTCATTCTAGAGGGTGAAGCCTGCGCTAAAAGGCGCACAACGATTCGAGGATTGAAATCTTCACGGGAAAAAGCATGGAAGGAAATTCCGCAAGCAACCTTGCGTGCCGCCCTTGAGTCCTACCCTAAGCGTCTGAAGGTTGTCATTCGTGCCAAGGGAGATCATATTAGATGATATCCATTTTGCGTGTTAACTAGATTGTTAGTAAATTGTTGAAGAAGTTTCGCTATTCCCTGACAAATTCCCCGTGAGTAATTCGCTTTTTATTGAGTGACCATATTTATGGCGCACCCTGTACAATGTCAAGCCAATTGAGATAAACTCCATTTTGTTCCACTAATTTCGCCAAAAACTGGGTACTTTTCTAATTCCTCTCGCTTGAAGGACTGCAGGAATGGAGTCGTACCATTGCTGAACCCAATTTTTGAGGTCCTCATCGGCTTCAGAATATTTCTCTCCAATTTCTTGCGAGATCACGGAAGAGATGGTAGTCGGTAGGGGCGAGGTCAGGGCTATACGGTGGATGTGGCATTACCTCCCAGCCCTGTTCCTTTATTGTTTCTCTTGTGAGTCCTGCAACATGTGCTAAGACCCTTCAGTTGGAGTCCCACTATCCTATGAGACACTTCGAGCTTCTTTGCCAGTTGACGTGTCGTCTGCCTACTATCGGTACGAAGAAGATGGAGTAGTTCAGTGTCGTCCAATTCAGCTGGCCTTCCTGACCTTGCTTTGTCCTCGAGTGAATAATCTCCATTTAAAAACCTTCCGAACCACTCATAACAGGAGCGATGAGTAGAAGATCCAAAGCCATATACATATATGGTTAATTTGGTCGGCTGCCTGACGTGCTGTAGATCCTTTAATGAATTCATGAAGAACGCCGTGGCGAAAATGGCCGTAAGGTAGATCCGGCATTGGGTCTGGAAGATTGGATAGATAACGAAGTACAAGAAGGATCTTGACCTATGTACGCGTGCGAACGGTAGAAAAGTGTGATAGTATCATGAAATCAGCAATCAATATTGGCTAGTGTGTTTACAAGGAGAACGGTAAGAAACTTTTCGAAGTGTGAAGAAACTTTTTTCCAACTTAATATCATAGTGGTTGGTGTTTTCTGGGTACTTTCCGGAAGAACAGACACCGCGGGGGCGGAGCTACTACTGCACACACATCGGCCAATCACGTAACCAGTAAAGAAACAGAGACATAGGGCAACTATCGTTCCGAGCCATATCAGCTGATATGTGAAGACGAGCACCCGCGCCAGTCGAGGAGATCACATAACTGGACAAGAAGAAAGGAACTCCGGAATGGGATCTGCCCGTATTATTTTAAATGGGTCACATCACGGAATTCTCTCCATACCCGAGTTCCGTGCTGTCCTCCCATCAGCAAAACAGAAAGCAGCGTCCCTCCTTTTCCTCGATTGAGGTGAACAGACGTCTTCTTCAGTGTTGTACAGCGTGAAACCTGTGGCGCCGTCACTAAAGCTCCTGTAAACACCTCAGCGAATCACAGACATGGTACAGCGTCTGCGGCATTTCCAGAAGATGACCAACGTGTTGGTCATCTTCTAGAAATGTACCGTTTTGTGTTCACGTGCAGAAATGAAATAGTCGCTTTATTTTATTTTAGATAAGCAGCAGTAAAAATGTCAACGATATTCCCATCACATTATTTTTTGTTTTTTATTTCATAAATTTCTATCCAGGTGGAAAAGATATTCATGTCTGTTTGCAGGGAAGGAATGTAGGGAAGAAAATTATCACACACTCGAACATTTTTATTTTATCTTGAAAAGACAAAAAACGTAAAAAACAATGGTAGGCGTTCTGGGATGCCCACGCATCCTATTTGTGTGAGATGAAGCGTTGACAATTTGACTTAAAGACGGACCAGACTGCAGAGAAATCATTGTTTCATCCTAACTATTAGGTTGTAGCGAAATAAATGGCACTGAACCACTGTAAATTTAAACAGTTAATATCTCGGCTTGTAGGCAAGTTTATTAATCGAAATAAAAACCTTCTGATTCTGCACATCTTTGCCAACGTGATACAAGCTTTTTTATCCCAGTAGCATAAAAATCAGAAGTTCTGGAATTGACGAAATCTTCGAAGGCATTTTCGGCATCCTGTTGGTATTTGAATATTTTCCCTACCAAGAAGCCGCCAAGATGCTTGAAGAAATGGTAGCCTGTTGGGGAGAGGTCGGGAGAAAACGGAGGATGTGGTAGAGCTTCAATGCTCAGCTCATTCAATTTCTGCAACGTCATTCGTGCTACATGGGGGCGAGCATCGTCGTGCAGAAGGAGAACTCGCCTTCGGTTTACCAAGGCCGGCCGGATATCCTTCAACTTTTTCATCATTTCTTCAATTTCAATGCAGTACTTCTCTGCCGTGATGGATTCACCGAGAGGGAGGAAGCTGTGGTGAATAATTCCCAGCGAACACCACCATACTGTCACCATTACTTTCTTTTGGTGCAATTCCGGCTTCGCAAAAACTTGGGGCTCTCATCGCTGTCCACCCACTGCGCCGATCGTCACCTGTTGTCGTACATTATCCATTTCTCGTCACAGGTTACGATGCGATCAAGGAATGGGTCCGTTTCGTTCCGTAGAAGCAGTGCGGACGAGATCTCATATCGTCGGTTTCTTTGCTCCTCAGACAGCTCGTGAGGCACCCATCTTTCCAGCTTTTTGGTCCTTCCAATTTCCTTCAGATGCCGGGCAGCTGTGTTGTGACTGACGCCAAGAACCTTCGCTATCTCCCTGGTACCTTTGTGTGGATCCTCCTCTACCACATCTCTCAGCTTGTCCTCCTCAACATCACTATGCCTCCCACAACCTTCATGTTCTTCCAAGCTCTCATCTCCATTCCGGAACTTCTGATACCAACGATACGCCGTCCGAATTGTGGAACATCCTTGATCGAATGCGGCGTTGATCTTCTCGTCCGCCTCCTTAGCTGTAGTGCCCAGCTTGAATTCATACAAGTAAATGCCTCGGACTACCCTTTCGTCCATCTGCAAAAAAGTAAATGGTATGCCACATGTTACGGTTTGTTCTTGATCAAACGCGTAAAGACGCGCCAAAAAATGGCGCGAGCCAGTGCCATTTGATTCGTTACAACCTAATAGAAAAGTCTGGTGCCATTTCGACGACCCGTAGTTAACACGTTGACGAGAGCGATTTTCGCGTGTCTGTCCCGTGGGACGAGGCGCACCACGCAAGTATCCTATGAGGCGAGATCCTTTGACCCAAACTTCTTCTAAAGGATAAAGATTTGGGATAATGAACACGATGGCGGTGTGTGTTTGGAAGGTTACGCAAGCTTATCTCCCAAACCGATAACTAGATTGGTCGTGTCGAACTCGCCGTTGTACTGAACTTCGTCTAACGTCTAAGCAAGGGTCTGAAGCGTATGTATGTCTGAACGGGGGGAGCGAATCATATAGGGAGATTGTTCGTCCCCCAATTGGCTTGAAAATGTGTTTATTTTTTGCCAAGTCGCTAAACCCAAGGAGTAGAGGGTCACAATGGGATACGGCGCAACACGCGTTTGGGGGACTTGTACGCCCGCGATGCGTCTACACCCAGTTGCTCGGAGCGCAGGTGGGTGGAGGGTTGACTCGTGCGAGGGAGGACAGAGGTTTGGTTCCTCTGCGCTGCTGCATTTTTGCATTTCAACTGATTGGTTGAGATTTGGGGGATTCTGACGTCTATACCATTTTTCAGACGTTTTCTGCGCATTTTCCAGCTGTACGCTGCGGTATTCAACATGATGATAAATGTTTCAGCACCAGTGACACACAGGTACAAAGTGCCTGCGTACTGAATCGCGGTCTGTTCTTCCATGGTTATGAGCACGCAACCGAACGATCTGGGCGGGACCCGAGCCTTGAATCGATTCGGGGTGCTCGCGACAATCAACGCCTTCAGCTAGCGCGCGTTCATTACAAAAACTGTTGAACAGAAAATGGCATTAGATGATTAAAGAAGTCATCAATTAAGTCGAAATATACTACCAGAGCTCTTCATGCGAGCGGAACCCGATAATAAGTATAGACGAGCTGACTGGGCTGCAGTGAGCTCTAGGTATGTCTTTAATTCTGTGAAATCCTTGAAAATTTTAAATTTTGTTTAGCTTCTGTGAGTGAAGTAGGTATGAAAGTATTCCATTGACTACATTGGGTTGCTCGGAAAGTTCCGAGCTTCGCCGACGTTCGAAGATCAGAGACGCTGTCGCGTGGGCCAAGTTGTCGAAAATTAGGTGGGCCGGCCATGAAATGCACTTCGCAGACACCCGTTGGACGATAGCCGTTACCGACGGGATTCCGCGGGATGTCAAGAGAACGCCAGAACGCCCACCAACGCGTTGGTCGGACATCTTCGCGAAAGCTCTGATAATACCGATAATACTCTCTTCGTGTCTCTTGAGCGAGGAGGATCCATTGGAGCACTCTGGCACGCGACAGGGACGAATGGAGACACTGCTGGCGCTCGCTCGAACAAGTCGATGATCAACGGGACGACAGGTTATGCAGGTGACATTGGGTTGAGTGCATTCTATGTACTCCTCACATAGTGATGGAACTTAAAATTAAGTATTCAAATGGACTTCGCTATATTTCGTTGAGGCAAAATGCGTGGCGCATCCGCTAAGAGCGTTGCATCACCGTATAGTTGTATCTTTTTGTTTTTTCTCACCTCAATTCTTAACACTATCCACGACTTTGAAATGTTTGGTGGATTTTCTAATAAGTGAACTTTCAGCGAAAGCAGTACTGTATGGCCAAAGTTCATATACGGATCCTATGTGGTCCTACTTTATAAAAGCTCTCAGGACAATACTGTAACCTACTCTTGGAATAGAGGAAGTAAGTTGAAGGCTTTGATTCTGAAGAAATTAAATTTTGAAAAAAAAGATCCCATGATAAAACGTCATTTAACTCACAGGATAAAGAATTTGACAAATTCTTCGTAGACAGCAGAAAGAATCATCCATCCATAAACAATACGTTCATGACATACTTATTCTTCTATGATCAGCTGTTATTTAGAATTCACTACAACCCTGACGATGTCTCCAAATGAAACGGGAATTATCATGTCACAAGATTATCTACCCGAATACCAGACACCAGCGTTCGAACAGCAATTCTCCATCGAACTGGTACGGTGATATCAATCTTCCATCAGATGTTGAAATAATTCCATAAATCAGTTCTGCTATATTTTTAGCTTCTCCGCAAATACGGTCTGCATATTTTTAGATAAGTGACAGCGCTCACATGACAGGAATTCGGATAGAATTCCTCAAGTCAACAGGTCAAGGTCACGGAATGCTGCAGATGCAGAAGTACAACCTAATTCTGCGGGAAATTCAGCAAGTTTCTAATTTTTTAAAACTCTTGGAGGATTCAAATCTAAATAGAAGTGTCACTGAAGGTATCCTGCTTCTGATGGATCAACCACGTTCGAGCAGTGCGGAACGAAAATGCTCATTAGTTATATTTCGCCTGGTGGATACTCCAACGGACTCTACGCTCGCTATAGTCGGGGTGAGGAACCCACTTCAAAATTTTCAGTCCTGTTAGCATTAGGAACTTTCTACGTTACTAGTAAAACTTTTGGTATTGTATTTTCTCTTGCTATATAATTTTACTTTTAATTTTTTGAACTCTAATTTTTAATTTTTTGGCTGATGATCTTGATATCATTTTGATAAGGATCGTTTTCAGGGTCACAAGTTTGCAATCACATGGCTTCCACAACAGATCATCTTCTTATTGGGATTCTTATCACTTTATTTACTGTGTATAATTTAAATTAATATCTTAGTAACGGGTAGCACGGTTTACTCAAATAGATGCTTGAATTGTGTAGAGCACCTATGCAAGAGATCTCAGTGTTTTTTCAGTGATGCACAAAATGTAGTATCTTTGTGTTTTTAAAATAAAGATTTTTATCAGAATTTAACACACTTGTTTCAGCAGTGATCAATGTAGTTAAAATAAACGCTCATCCTAGAAAAGCTGCAATTTACTGAGATTCTTGTTCTACGTAATATGGCGACTTTAAGATACTTGCAGTTCCAAGAAGGTTTCTTGTTTCCTAGGAGCTTTACCGCTTAGTGCCGAAGACGTCCGAGGTTCTTCTCTTGCAACAGCAGCACGATACACTTCTGTCAGAGATTATCACAGATTGTGTCGATATTCCTGAAGGCAGTGCTTCTGTAACCGAAAGTTCTGCATCTTTAGTTTCGTTTCACTCTTCTTTAAATTTCATGAATCAATTCGCTACCGCGAAATGTTGACCATTTATATGTTAAACAGCTTTATGTTTTTGTTACTGTTTTTATGGATGGGCGCGTGTAGTACAGTCGGGGGAGGTGCTGGCTGTTGCGTGCACCCGATACCAGGAACATGGTTCGGATTTCCCTCCCAGGCCAACTGAGCCGTTCATCCCTCCGGGGTCGGTAAATTGGTACCAGAACCGGGAAGGAAAAGGCGATGGCTTGTTCATCGGCAGGCTACCGCAAGCCATTTTATGACAAAACACGCATTTAAATCGCCTCTACGACATCCCACAAAAGTAGAATGCGTGGCGTATCCCAAAAGGGGATGAGTAACGCCGTCCTTCATATCATCTTCGTGGATCATTATTAAATCATAACTTCTACGACATTCAAGTGCGTGCAAGTTCAAGAATCTGTTTCGTAAAGATGATGGAAGAATGGTGTTGAAATCATACCTATGTACACGTACACATGTACCCAAAGTTTTCTTATGATGCTGTTTGTACAGATTCCAGCCTGGCACTTTCTTTCTTATAATTCGGGATTGAAAGTTGTTATACCCTATTCTAGGTTTAGACCACCATACGAATGTTCTTTAGTTCACCCTGGAAGTGAACTCAGTCTTTGTTCCGAAAACGTGTTGGTGTCTCCCTTCCCTAGTAATTTTTACCGTTGCAGTCTAACTACCAGCATCATTTATTAAAAATGATGATTTATCGCCCAGAGTGAGGCCACTAACCAGGAAACTGTCTCAACGGTAGGTCGGAACGGCCCAAGTGTTGTAAATGGGCAGAATCGCCTCTCTCTGGGAAACAAGAGAATGCAAATATCTCGACCCCAATACAATTCTGCGCAGAGTTAGGGACGACAGAAGTTGGGCCGTTGGCGGTGTTAGCCCTATGCCTGCACCCGGAGGGCGAGCCCAAGTTGGTTGGAAACGGCGATTAGGGGGATTAGCCGCCCCTCTACGCACTGCGCCACCATCGCTCGCTCGTCATCGCTGTTTCCTGCCAACTTGAGCCCGCCCTCCGCCTCCAGGCATAGTTCTAACGCTGCCAACTGCCCAACTTCCGTCGTCCCTAACTCTTCGCAGAGTTGTATTGGGGTAGAGATATTTGCGTTTTGTTGTTTCCCAGAGAGAGGCGATTCTGTCCATATACAACACTTAGGCCGTTCGGACCTACCGTTGAGATAGTTTCCTGGTAAGTCTGTTACATCGCAGTAGTAACACGTTGGATAACAAAGAAAGGAATTATCGTCCAAAGACAGACCGCTATGTCTGCTCTATCGCAGCCTTCTAGCAAGTGTTTCCCGCTAAGGTCAACCAAATCTTCCATCCCTCCGGTGTCGGTGAATTGGTACCAGGCTCGTCTGGGAATAATAAAACGCTGACTTGTTCATCGGCTGGCCATCGCAAGTCATTGTATAGCCAAATGCGCATTCAAATCACCTTCACGACATCCTGTAGAAGTAAAATGCGTGGCGCATCCCAAAGGGGACTGAGCAGCGTCGTACTTTATCCTTTGCCCTTTACATATTTATGGGTCACCACAAATTAGATCCAGATTTAACTTCCAAGTACATCAAAATAATTCGCTCTTAACACCCTGTTTCTAGGTAGATATAAACTTCTGGGTGCAGGCTAACGCAATCAGAGACGGCACCCCGTCGAGGGCACCCGATACCAGAATCTTGCTTCCGTTATTTAGAACTCGGCGAATTGGTACCAGAATTGGATGGAAAGGGTAAAACACTGGACTGCCATCGGTTGGCCAGGACAATTCATTGTATAGGCATATTTTCACGACAACCTGCAGCGGTAAATGGAAAGCGTGGCGCATCCCAAGAGGAGTTTATATGACATGAATTGTCACGTAGCTAGTTATCCGACTGTTTTCCAGCGTTATTCTGCCGATCTTCCAGAATCGAAGTTGAATTGTCCAAGCACGGGGTGAGACTTAAGTGGTGATTAGTGCAGGTTAAACGCAAAGAGTGCTGCACTGCGTGGAGGTGCCGCCTGCAGCGCGCACTCTGAATCGATCGAAGGTTCGGATTCCACTGATGGATGAGTTGGTATCAGATCTGTTTGGGAAACACTAGCACCTTTGGTGTGTTACTTGTTGGCGATGGCAAGTGTTGTATAGTCAAAACATGCCAAGAAATCCTGTAGAAGGAGATATGATATGGTAGTTGGGTACCATGGGTGAGAGAAGGCCTCCGGAGTTCCGAGCTTCGCCGACGTTCGAAGGTTAGAGACGCTGTCGCATGGGCCAAGTCGTCGAAAATTAGGTGGGCCGACCACGTTATGCGATTCGCAGACACCCACTGGACGAGAGCCATCACCGACTGGATTCCGCGGGATGTCAAGAGAACACCAGGACGCCCATCAACGCCGCGTTGGTCGGTATTCTTCGTGAAAGCCCTGAACGACCGATATGACGCTCTTCGTGTCCCTCGAGCGAGGAGGATCCATTGGAGCACTCTGGCACGCGACAGGAACGAATGGAGACGCTGCTGGCGCCCGCTCGAGCAAATCGATGATCAACGGGACGACAGGTCATAGAAGTGACAGTTGGGTACATGTCGCGTAGGTGAGCACCATTGGTAGGTGGAAGCGCGCCATCCAATAATAACCACACAGAGCACAGCCGGAACGCATGCCAGCCCATCAGGGTGCCGACTGAATACGCCCTCTGAACGGCAAGCCCATTCAATGCGGTCTGATTGGTTTAGGCGTTTCCGCCTACCAATGCTGCTCACCTACGCGACACATACCGATATTTATTTTGTAAGACAGACGCAAAAAAAACACATTCAATCATAACCAAACAAATAAGAACTATAACAGATGAGCCACGCGTCCTTCACTCGTTGTTCTTTATATAATGGTGGTCAGCCGAAGGGAAAGTATGTATGTCTTTTCTTCTTTACAGGAATGTTTAGTAACAATTTGACGACTCAACAGGGTTGAAAGGATTGCTTGACCTTGGCTGGAGCCGAACCAAGAACCTCGATTCAGGGTGTAAACAACAGCGCAAGCATTTTCCGACTGCGCAATCACGTGTTCCTTCCCGAGTGCAGTTGTACCCGAAATTCCCACCTTAATTGTCCTTGTTGAGACCAACGAAGGTACTGAGTGAACCTGAAATTCTAATTACTTGTCATAAGTTAAGTGCAACCATGTGGCTGAGAAAGTTGGGAAAACAAGGGGTTCAGACTACGTACTTGATCACTCTGTAGTTTCGAATCGCTTCCGACGCTGGGTCACCAGTGGTTCATGAACCACGTCGGAACGAGTTCTTCAATTCAAGTTTCCTGGGATTGGCTACCTACGGCTAGGAGAATGAACAATGGTGATCAATAGTTGCACCCGACACGGTGGTGTTACCCGTGTCGTCCGTCCGATCCCCCCCCCCCACCGTGTCGAATCAAGTTCCCGGCCATTCGAACAAAACAAGGACGGCGCTTGCTGACTTCGATACGCGCCACAGTGTCAAGTATGTCCGCAGCACTCCATCAATCAGGGTTTTCCCCCATTCTTACAGCCGCAGTCGCCATCCGACTTACAGGTGAACTGCACGTTTCGGCGCAGCCGCCGACGACGACGATGACGACGTAGGCGCAGCACAGCACATTCCAGGCACCCCCCCCCTCCCCCCCCCCCGCCTCACTTCCTTCGGCCTCCCCCGTCTGCTATGGCAATATCAGCCGGTTCCTGGTCCGGTCACCTTGTCGGGGGCGACGCTGAATGCGTGGTGTTAAATCATACGTCCGACACGTCTTTTGCAGAGTACGTTTGTGTTTTTGAACACTGAATATATTGACCGAATCCTCCTTTGAACTCAGACGGGTAATATTTCACCCGCAAACGTCTTCTGGTCTCCTTTCGGACGATAAATCATTACTTTTGCAAAACGACTGCGATGGAGCTAACCTAACGATCTCTCACTGAACGATAAATCATTTCTTTGGATATATGACTGCGATGGAACAGACTTATTGGCTTCCCTCTGGGCGATAAATCATTATTTTTAATAAATGATACTGGTGGTTAGACTGCAACGGCAAAAATTACTTGGAAATTTTCAGGGGAAAAGAAGACACCAACACGTTTCCGGAACAAAGTCTGAATTCACTTCATGGCTGGTCTAAAAGAACATTCGTACGTTAGACCGTTTCTAGAACACGGCACCATAATCTTCAGTCCGAATTGTGAGAAAAAAGTGCCAGCCTGGAATCTGTACAAACAGCATCATAAGAATACTCTGGAAACAAGTACATTGGTGTGATTACAACATCGTTCCTCCACTATCTTTACGAAACAGATCCTTAAATCTGCACGCACTTGAATGTCGTGGAAGGCACGACTTAACTACGATCTATGAAGATGAAAGACAAGGTTACCCAACTCCTTTTGGGATGCGTCGCACAATCTTCTTCTACGAGATGTCGTAGAGGCGATTTGAATGCGTATTTGGCCATACAATCACTGACGGTGGCCAGCCGATGAACAAGTCGGCGCTTTATCCTTCCCAGACCAGTCTGATACCAATTCACCGACCCCAAGGAATGGAAGGCTTGGTTGGCCTGGGCGGGAAATCCGAACCAGGAACCTCGTCTCAGTAGCACGCGACAGCCGGCACATCTTCCGACTGCGCTAGGCGCCTCCAATTACTTTATATAAAACGATATATGGTCGCATCCTCAAGAATTCTATACCTTTCTTCATCGAGCACAAGGGTGGTGAAAGGAAGGTCCAGTTTCCCAGAGCAAAAACCAGGATAAAGTCTCACTTTTTCACTTTCCGTGCTTGCTCTGAGATTTTGAAATTATTTAAGAAACACATCTTATCAAAGTTTCTAGGGACAGGATACAAGATAAAGGACGGCGTTACTCAAGTCTTTTTGGGATGCGCCACGCATTCTACTTCTACGGGATGTCGTAGAGGTGATTTGAATGCGTATTTGGCCTAGACAAAGAACTTGCGGTGGCCAGGCGATGAACAAGTCAACCCCTTATCCTTCCCAAACAGCGTGGTACCAAATTCATTAAACTCGAATTAATGGAAGGCTTGGTTGGCCTGGGCGGGAAATCCGAACCATGAACCTGTTATCAGGTGCATGCGACGGCCGGCACCTCCTCCGACTGCGCTACGTGAGCCCACCAAACTTCTTAATGCAAAATAAACAACTTCTTGACCGGTGTCTTCAGGATACAGCTTTGTAGTTTTCCTCTTTACTAGGTTGATTCTTGTTGTTGGCTTCGTTTTTTTCAGCTTATAACTTTAACTTACTATGTTTTTTGTGTTATTTTGATTTCTATATGTGCAGTACAAATAAATTAAAAGGATAAACGACGGCACTATTCAATAAAATAGAACAATTTTTTATATTGCAGATTGAAGAATCGTGTAGCTGCAAATAAGAGATACAAGATGACCTTACTCAATCCCTTTCGGGATGCGCCACGCATTCTACTTCTACGGGATGTCGTAGGGGTGATTTGAATGAGTATTTGGCCACAGAATGAAGGCGGTGGCCAGCCGATGAGGTCAGCGCTTGATCCTTCCTGGACAAGTCTGGTACCAATTCACCGACCCCTGAGGGTTGGAAGGTTTGCTTAACTCGGCGTGAAATCCGAACCAAAAACCTGATATCGGGTGCACGCGGCAGTCGGCATCTCCTCCGACTGCGCAATCAATAATCAACTCGATTATTTAATAAATCTTTGCACTCATAAGCTGAATGGAATTGAAAACAGAATGCTTATGGAGAACTTGCCATAAACCGTTTCCAGTGGCTTCTAGATGGTTGACGTCCAGTGCACGTGAAAGGCATGCTCTTTAGAAATCGAAAAGTGTCTCGTGAACGAAGCGAGTCGAAGTTCACACCGACCTGTCACAACGATTCCGAGTGCGGACAAGACGTGCTTACTCGTCTACCAACTGGAGTGCATACCGACCTGCCGATTACTAGGCGCCTTCGCAACAATCGACCTAGATCATAAGCACATGTAGATCAGAAGTGGTTTTCTAGATCATAATTATTGGGCAGAAGCAGTTTTCTCCTAAATCGTATGCACAGATTCGAAGGGGTTTTCGACTTAGGCCTACGAACAAAACCCTACAAACTGAATGCTAACTAATTGGAGGTCACTATAAACCGGGCCTATGAGAGCGCAGATTGCGCAAGGAGGCGCCGGCAGTCGCATGCACGCGATTCCAGGTTCTTGGTTCGGTTCTTCCGCTCAGCCTAAGTAAGCCTTTTGTCATTCCGGGGTCGGTGGTTTTCAATTGGCCACCGCAGGTCACCTATAAGCCAGGAACTTCAGTCTGTGACATTATGTAGAAGTAGAATGCGTGGCGTATCCGAAAAATGGTCTGTTTAACGCTGTCCAGTATACGAGTTGACTGGTGGCACGAGGTGTGGGTGATGCATTCGACCGAACATCGACGGTGGCGCAATAGGCTAGCATCTTACCCTGAAAGCAGAGGGTGTGAGTTCGAGCCTCCTCTTGCGCTAAATATTGATCACAACTAAACATTCTTGAAACAGTTGATGTCACTCTTTCACTTCCTGATATGGTGTAGACGTTTCAGCTTTACCTCTCATAAAAAACGAGTTAAACTGTGACGCTTTGTGAAGGGTTTGGAACTAGTACCTACCTTCTTTTAATCACAATTTTTTATACCATTGAAGTTATCCGATCGTTTTCCATCGTTATTCTGCCGATCTCTCAGAATCGAAGTTGAACTGTCCAAGCGCGAGGCGGGACTTAAATGGTTATTGGTGCAGGCTAAACGGAACGAGTGCTGCACTGCGTAGAAGCGCCGCCTGCAGCGCGCATTTCGAATCGATCGAAGGTTCGGATTCCTCCGGTAGATGAGTTGGTAGATCAGATCTGTCTGGGAAACACAAACGCTTTTGGTTTATCATTTTATCATTTTGCAAGTTGTTGTATAGTCTAAATAAGGATAAGGATAAAGGATAAAGGACAGCATTACTCAATCCCTTCTGGGATGCGCCACGCATTCTATTTCTACGGGATGTCGTGGAGGCGAGTTGAATGCGTATTTGGCCATACAATTTTTTGCGATGGCCAGCCGATGAACAACTCAGCGCTCTATCCTTCCCAGACAAGTCTGGTACCAATTCACCGACCCGGAGGGATGAAAGGCTTGGTTGGCCTGGGTGGGAACTCCGAACCAGGAACCTGGTATCGGGTGCACGCGGCAGTCGCGCCTCTTCCGACTTGCGCTACACGCGCCCTCATAGCCCTCATAGTCTAAATATGCAACGAAATACGGTAGAAGAAAGTAGACTTCGGAATCTGTCCTAGTCGAAGAGACCACCGAAAAGAACTCAAGCAGTGTGGCTTCTCCCGGCTTGCAAATTAAAAAATTAAAAATAAGACCATCTTAAAGGAGAATTACTCAGTGTGTCACCATTGTAAAATTGTTTCCACTGAATTCTGCCGCCGTTGTTCATTAGACGGATAGAGCGCCCCCTCCTACTAGGAATTATCCAGATTTTGTGGTGCATCCTTGAGCGGTAATGATTGCCGTCATACGTAGTCCTTTATCGTCAACTTCAGTTTGAATGCATTCCCACATATTCTTGGACCAGTCTAGATTGGACATCCGAGCCACCCATCCGTCACCGAGGAACGAGGTGCCAGACTGAATCAATTCCGATCGGACATTGAACTAAAGATTCTACGACCTTTGTGCAGACTTACGAACGCGAATGCCTCTGTGTTCTCACGTATGCGAACTGCAGTATGACCAAACTTCAGGTAAAAAGGGATTCGGAACAACGTCTACCGGGATGATCTCATCAAACTGTTGTACAGTGCTCGTTGATAGAGTGAGAATAAGGGAAAGAGGAAGCAAGAAGGAGAAACGGAAACCGTTTACTCAGGACCCCATTCTTGTAGGTAGAGCTAGCGGACCAATACGTGCAGTGGTGCGAACATGATGGTCGCTCGATGAACTTCACATAAGCTAGCCCACATCGATCAATGAATCAGCGTCGATGATCAATCAATATTATCAATTTTTCTGGGCGGGGGGGGGGAATTATTTTTTGAGGAAGGTGCTACACCTTTAAGAATGAAACGGATACGATACCTCGAGCTGATGTCATGGAACAATGCGCAGCATTACGTGATGGAGAAAACACGGCCTACATACAAAAGAAGCTATTCCGTCCGCACGTCCGTGCACGCACGCAAAATTAATGGCAGCTCGATGTGCTCTGGAGGATCGATACTCTCGATTTCAGAAACTCATTATACATTTTATGCCAAAGTGGTAGTGGCTCAATGAACTTCACATTAGTTAGCCCACACCGATCAATAAACCAATGCCCATGATCAATCCATATTATTGATTTTCTGGGGAAATATTTATTGAGGCGTGGGTCATGCGAATATGTATAATGGCCACAGCGCCGGGCTGCTCCATATACGGAGACTTGAATAAAGTTTTTTTAGAAAGTTTAAAGTTTTATAGTGTTTAGTATAGCATCCTCAAGCGCTAGTCCTACATGCAGTCCTATTCTTTGCGTGCTTAGCGCAGTCGGTGGAAGCGCCCGGCTCCCTCGTGCACCAGGAATCGACTCAAGGTTAGATTCTCGCCCAGCTTAGCAAGCTTCCCCTTGGTGTACATGAAATGGAAAAGGACTTGGCATTTGGATGGCTTCCGTAACTCGGTGTAGAGGTCCAGGAAAGTCTCAAAATCAGGTAGACGACTCCAGATGCAACCATCTCCGATAATTGAGTTGCCTGACAGTTCTAGCTTTAGTGCAAGATTGAAGCGAATCAACCTTCTGGCAGCTTTAAACATTAAGGATGCGTATCCTATGACTCCCTTCTTGTCTCACAAACGTTGAAGTGGTTTCAGTGGAACTACCTAATATGTGGATAAAACTTCTGCGGATAGCAGCCGGCATTCTGCCTTTTTAGCTTTGCCGGTATTTGTAATGAAGCTTGATGTTCTTAAAACAGTTTGCCTTCAACAACCTTTTTTAATTTAGAGTTTAAATTTTAAAATTAAAAAAATTTATTGGAAATTTTGTTATTTCACCTGTATCACTTGTCGTCCCGTTGATCGTCGACTTGCTCGAGTGAGCGCCAACAGCGTCTCCATTCGTCCCTGTCGCGTGCCAGAGTGGTCCAGTGGATCCTCCTCGCTCGAGGGACACGAAGAGCGTCATATCGGTCGTTCAGGGCTTTCACGAAGAAGTCCGACCAACGCGTTGGTGGGCGTCCCGGTGTTCTCTTGACATCCCGCGGAATCCAGTCGGTAACGGCTCTCGTCCAGCGGGTGTCTGCGAAGCGCATTACGTGGCCGGCCCACCTAATTTTCGACAACTTGGCCCACGCGACAGCGTCTCTGATCTTCGAACGTCGGCGAAGCTCGGAACTCCAGTCGCCTTCTTTCACTTGCGTGAGTCGTGTCACTCCAAGCATCGTCCTCTCGATTCCACGCTGCGCGACGCTGATCGCGTGTTCATCCTGCATTCGTATAGCCCAGGTCTCTGAGGCGTATGTTAGGGCAGGAACAGGTGGGCACGGATTCGAATGTTCTTCGTCTTCTTCGCGACTTCTTCGCCGCTCTTGAAAGCTCCCCAAGCCGCTCGTTTCCTCCTGCTCAGCTCTGGTGCTAGGTCGTTGGCCATGTTTGACTTCGCGACATAGATACATTTAGCTAGCTGGAGCATTCCGAGATGTTCGTTCCGTTGAACGAGAACCTAGCATCAGAAACTTGTCCGTTCCTCATGAACATCGTCTTCGTAAGATGCAGCTGCAGTCCCACGTTCCCACATACACGATCGAAGTCGGTCAACATTCGCTCCGCCTGGCTGATGCTCGGTGTTATGAGCACGATGTCGTCAGCGAAACGAAGATGGTGCAGTTGCCGGCCGTCGACCTTCACTCCCATGTCTTCCCATTCTAGTTCGCGCATGACGTTTTCGAGGGTGGCGCTGAAGAGCTTCGGGGATATGGTATCCCCTTGTCGAACCCCTCTCTTCACGTCAATGACGACGTCGTTGTAGAATGGTGAGATCTTGGTCGTGAATCCACTGTACAGCTCTCGAAGGACTCTGATGTACTGAGTAGGAACGCCCTGAGTGAGCAGGGCGTTGATGACCGCTTTAGTTTCGACGAAGTCGAATGCCTTCTTAAGGTCGATGGACGTCAGGCATAGCGGCAGCTTGTAATCTCGCGACACTTCGATGAGCTTCGTAATGGTTACCCAATTATTTAAATTAAATTATTAAATATTTAATTTTACAAATCTAAAAAAGGTTATAGCACATCACTGATAAGCTAACGGGAGGTAATATAACAATAAAGGTTCGTCTGAAAAAAAGGTGGCGAAACGAACCTAATATTCAGTTGATATTTGCTCATTTTATTCACTTTTACTTTTACTTTACTTTATTATAAGCATTCTTCCGTGTTCTTTTTTTCTGACATCCACTATGTTTATTTATAAGTTTTTTATGTTTCATTGACTTGAGCTATATTACTAGCCTTTCTTTGCTGTGGTTATAAGCGCATCGTAAGTACATATGACGTAGAAATGGATTGAATTGAATTGAAATTGCCTGTTCCTCTACAATATTCAGACCAAAGTTAGATGAAGGGCGGTCAGCGACTTCCCAACACATATGCAGGCGTTGAATGCGTGCAGCATTCCACAAACGGTTTGGTTAGTTTTGATTGCCTCCTTAATTTGTTTTAAAGAGACTCGATATACACGATGACAGGTGCGTAGACGTAAAAGATAAATATCGGATATAGTCAATCCCACTTGGGCTACGCCACGCGCTCGTATTCGGTTGGATATCTTGGCAGCAATTTGAATGCGTATTTGGCACTAAGGCCTTAAGGGAGCGTGTATCGCAGTCGGAAGAGGCGCCGGCTGTCGCCTGCACCCGATACCAGGTTCCTGGTTCGGATTTCCCGCCCAGGTCAACCAAACCTTCCATCCCTCCGGGGTGGGTGTATTGGTACCAGACGTGTCTGGGAAGGATAAAGCGCCGACTTGTTCATCGGCTGGCCACGGCAAATCATTGTATGACCAAATACGCCTTCAACACGCCTCCACGATAAAGGATAAAGGATAAAGGACGGCGTTACTCAATCCCTTCTGGGATGCGCCAGCGCATTCTACTTCTACGGGATGTCGTGAAGGCGACATGAATGCGTATTTGGCCATACAATGACTTGCGGTGGCCAGCCGATGAACAAGTCAGCGCTCTATCCTTCCCAGACAAGTCTGGTACCAATTCACCGACCCAGGAGGGATGGAAGGCTTGGTTGGCCTGGGCGGGAAATCCGAACCAGGAACCTGGTATCGGGTGCACGCGACAGTCGCGCCTCCTCCGACTGCGCTACACGCGCCCTGCCTCCACGATATCCCGTAGAAATAGAATGCGTGGCGCATCCCAAAAGGGATTGATTAACGCCGTCCTTTATCTTTTATCCTTTATTTGGCCTTAACATTGGCCTGCAGGGGCAACCGTTAGGAGAGGCCAATGTATTATTCTTCCCAGACATTCCGACTTCGCTACTACGCGCTTGTTATTCAGACATACGAGTTGAGTCACCTGGAAAAACAGGCATGACGTTGGGGACACCCGAACTGGTTCGGAAGTCTAGCCGAGTGGGAAATGCTCCCAAACTTCGAACATGTCTCAACTTTACGGAAGTCACGGTCTCGTTGGTGTTAGACTTTTGTCAAGTGTTTCTCCTATAGTCTTAAAATGCTCAGAAACGCATAGTTCTAGGTAGAATAGTTGAAATGACCCTGTTCTATAGTGCTAGAGGATGAACGTCAACAAGGACTCGTGTTTACGATCTCACTCCCCCCCCCCCCCATGAGTTCCCCATCTTGCAATTCGATTATTAGTAGAGTTAATAGCGAGTCATTGTACAAAAAGGGCTAAAAAATGAACTGGATTTGCAAAGAGAAGTAAAAAGCCGTACAAAAATGGTCATCTGGGAGAGGAAGGAAAACTGCCAACAAATTAGCGAATATTTACCGAAAACAGCTGATTTGACCGTTCAGCGACAGAGCGCAAATTCTTCTGGGTGATGGAAGATACCCTATTTCAACATCTGAATTCCTCTACCCATCGTTATGCCAAGAACCGCTGGTTAAGGTGGCTGATTAATGCCGAATTCTGGGTAAGTTTCTCGGTTTTTGGCGTTTTCACAAGGTATTATAATCCTTTTGGTGGATCCGGCCCGTGTTCTGGGAGGTGCAACTCTAAATCGGAAGGTCCACCATGTATCTCTTTCATATTTAAGAATCTTACCGCATCCGAGGTCGCATGTAGCACAGTCCGAGAGATGTCGGCTGTCGCGTGCACCCGATACCAGGCTCCTGGTTCGGCTTTTCCGCATGGGCCAACGAAGCCTTCCATCCCACCGAGCTACTGGAATTAGTGCCGGACTTGTCTGGCAAGGATAAAGCGCTGACTTGTTCATCGGCTGGCCAACGCAAGACGTTGTGTGGCAAAATACGCATTCAAATTGCCTCTACGACATCCCGTAGAAGTAGAATGCATGGCGCATCCGAAAAGGGACTGACTCATGCTCTATATGTTATCCTGTCCGCAGCAGGCTTAGATTTCGTCTCTGAAGCTGTACCATTGTGTGCCTAACTACCTTATTTCAAAGATTTTCGGACAAATTCTCTGGATTTCAAGGGGTGGCGATGTCCGTTCCTCCACGTGGTGTCACTGGAAACTGCTCGCTTTGTGAGCTAAGCTAAGCACGGACAGTCGAATGCAGGCGACAGGCCCTTGTGACAGGCCGGCCTACGAAGACCCATGTCACATCACATGGTGTATGATAAGTCATGTTTTTCGGACAAATTCTCTGGATTTCAAGGAGAAAAGGAGAGTGGACCCTCTTTCTAGACTCGCGCTTTCAATCATAGCGCCAAGACTTTCCCCAGTGTCTTCGTACCGGACCACTGCTTTTTCCAAAATTTTCAACCATCAGATCTAACTCTAACTCACTTTCCCTCAGCTCCTACGATTTCCACGCTCCTTTCCTTTTCTTCCCCTCTGAAGGCTCATGGAACGGGAAAATTTTGTCAAAATAAACGCACTGTTATGAAATAAATTCCTGCTATAGTCTAGCCGCATGATGAGGAAGAAAACTGTTCACTGAAAGGTACGTTCTTCTTCTTACATTCCTCCATCTGATGGTTTGTGCACAGGAGGATCAGTCACCTTTTTGAGGCATCATCGGACGAAAAAACGAAGACGACGACGACGACGACGACGACGATTTGCGGTTTTCCACCGGACCGGTCCGTCCGTCAGTCTGTCAGATCTTTCCTGGCCTCATTGATAAGTGTGAACAATTACGTGCAGAATGGATCATTACACACAGAGAACGCACAACGAATGTTCACTCTTCCGACCCCGCATCTACCGTATCGTCGTGCCGCCCGGCATCTGAACAGGAACTGGTAATGTTCATTGGTGTCGTGAAAAAATAGGTGCCTGCATATGAACCACTTCACTTCTTCTTCATCATCATGTTCTTCAGAACGGAAATCGACCGCGAGGAGGGGAGCATCTTCTGAGGAGAGATAGTGCGTTTCCAGTGGAGGACGACGATACGTGCAGACGGCGCACAGGGAGGATCGTCGTGTGGTGAGGTCAACGGCAATCTGCGGAGGAGGTCAGATGGCGAATGGCCGGAGAATTCAGGCGGCGAAATGTCCGTGTGTCCACCACACACACACATGTCGGGAACCGCCCCCGACCACATCAGCCAGGCCGGCCAGCCAGCCAGCCCCAGCAGCCAACAGCCAACACAACCTTCACCTCCCGCCCCTACCGTACGTATAAAATCGACGAGAAAGGGCGTCGTCAACCGTGAAAAGGCATTCTCGCCATTCCGCTGCATGGATAAGTCTTCAGTTATACTATGCTAACTATCCTCATCAGGAGACTGTCGTATCGTTCATCAAGTTCCAACGACATTCCCTCTAATCTGGATCGTGGTAAGTCCGGACGACAGCTGCCGTTCTGATCTGTTTTTGTGCTCTTCTGATCTACGTGTAGTACTTCTGAATACTCGAATCGTTCAGCATTCACGTGGTTTTGCTCTCCAATCTCCACGATTTTCTCTTGCGACTGGATATCGACGTCGGTGATCTGTTTCGGAGTCTGTGAACTGACAATTCGTGTCGCGTGTGCATATTCGGCCAAATAAAGGCCTGATCGATAGCGAATTATCCAAAGTTAGTCTCATTTTTTTCTTCAAAAATAATCGAAATATTCTCGTAAACCAACTACATAAATGCTAAAATGTCAAAATTGTCGTGGCGACTCTTACCCATTTCAGTTTCTGGGAATTTTAAGGGATCATTCGAATTCAGACCATACAAGATATCGATTCCATTTTAAGTCGAGCTTTTTTGAATCAAATTGGAAAATTTTTAAAATATCTGTAACATGCTCTGAAATGCACACCTCCGAACAAACTGGGTAGTATGTAGCAAACTGGGCAATTAACAAAAGACCTAGGAGGTTTCTCAAACTAAAAGGGGATACCATCAAGAGAAACCGGGCACTTTTCAGGGAAAGATAGACGTTTACAACCCAAACGGGATTTTCGAATTATGTGAGGAGTTTTGAAGACTTACAGAAACATTTTTCAAGCGAAACTGAACAACTTTCAAGGCTCTTTGATTTTTTTAAAGCTACATTTGCCGATTTTTGAACCATCTAAAAGAATATATAAATTCACCTGGTCAATTTTTCAGGCGAAACTAACCCATATTCAAAGCTAAATGGAGATTTTTCAATTCAAAAGGTTGATTTTTAAAATTGTCACGAAAATTTCACAAAGATAAGGGATAAAGAACGGCGTTAACAAATCCCTTTCTGAGATGAGCCACGCATTCCTCACCTTCGGGTATATCGTGGAGGCCGTTTGAGTGCGCTGTGCCATGATTATGGTGGCCAATCGATGGACAAGTCTGGTCTGTAGTCTGATCTGTATTATCCTTCCCGGACAAGTCGGGCACTAATTGACTGACCCTGGAGGATCGAAGGCTAGGTTAGCGTGAACGAGCTCCGAACCATAATCGATCGATACGGGACAAACGTGACAGTCCGCGGCTAATCGGGTTGCGCTACGACGCGCTCTTTTCCAAGCGTGAAAAGTGATTCTGTAATCAAATCGTAAACCGCAGATCATTGAATATAAATATTAAAAAAGCAATGTTTTGAAATTTTAAAAGGTAGTTAGGTCCTCACAAAAGCAGTTCGATTTTTAAAGTGGCCATAGACGGCTTCAAAGTTACCCAACTTGGGTTGAAAAGAATCCTGCTAACTCAGAACGTGGCTCAATTCGCGTTCAAAAAACTCCCAGGTTATCTAAAAAGTGCTCGGCTTGAAATTATCGATTCATCGATTAAATCCTGTTGGTATAGGCAGGCATTCAATTCCAGCAAGGTGGACGTATGGACACTGCAAAATTTATTTTACTCAATTTTCCATACAATTTAAAGTTGACCAAGTTTTATTACTACAAATTGTAGTATAATTTCGTTTTCATACTTCCTAAAAGGACTGTCCCTGATTGACCATCAGAACTCTTTTACGAAACCTGCTTTTTACCATTCGATAGAAGCCACTAACAAAAAGTAGCTTAAAAATTGTTAGGCTTACATCTTTTGGCGGAGCCTTTTCTTCGGTGGCATTAAATAATGTTTACAGTCCAACACAATCCCGAGGGAAGAACAGCCTTATGGTTTCAACAATATTTCGTACAAAATTACTTTGAAGCGGGATCTTCAATTTAACAACTTCATTCTGCATTGGTCAAGCAGATATTGGGCAAAACTAGAAATTTGTTTCCATATTTGAACCTTTCCATAAACCTGCATTGCTTTGCAAGAACGTCGAAGAATCCCTGATCGGCTGCTATCGATTTAAAAAGAATGAAAATCCTGACGACTTCAACCGAGTTGATGTAATGTCAGCGCCCGTTAGTGTAACAATCACCTTTGAAACCACGTTTTGAGCGGCATTCCCTTCCCGAAGTTTCTGAGCTGCACATGCACTGTAGCGCGGCAAAATGTCGACGTTTCTGAAAGCCTGAATCGAGTTCTGGGTCAGTTATCGATCATGCGGCGAGATCAATTTCCCATTGAAATAAGGAAAATAGTGAAAAATAATGACAAAACAATGAAATATGAATCTGCATAATGCTTTTAACACTATTCTGAGCTATACTAAGCGGTGTTCCGTTTTAGATGTCTTCAGTGCCGTTTATGAGCAACTCTGTTCACACTATGCACCACAGAAAATCCATTGAGAGAAAAAAGGTGAGATAATGCTTTTTATTTTTATTTTTGGACTCACATAAGAAAGCAGCTGCAATAGAATTTCATTTTTGAGAGCGCTCAGTTGCACGCGACGCGCAACGCGACGTGATATGGGCCTATATCGATTGATCGCGTCGTGCGATCGATACGGAGTGCTTACCATAACATCGCGTCGCACGTCGCGTGCACACGGAACGACGATTCTTTAGCAGCAGCTATAATACAGAAATAAAAATGAAAAATGTCTGCTGAACTAATCGCTCCATCCAAATTCATCCAAAATAATATAGACAAAAGGCTATGAGTAGGTCCGAGGTTCGTAGTGCCCGCTGTGGTCTTACCTGCACTACACTTTCGTTCTGTCTGTCTCTTGTTTCTTCGGTGTGAATGATTTCGTGTGTTTCAAGTCTTTCTTCTGTTGTAATTCATTGAATTATTCGCAATTTTTATTCAAATTCATCAAAAATATCATTAGACCCTAGCCCTGGAGCATGATTGACAATTTTATTCATCTGATAAGGAAAACGGACAGTGTACAGCGTTTTTGAATCTCTTTGTGGGATGCGCCACGCGTTCTATTTCTAAGTGATGACGGGGAAAGGTGATTTGGTAGCCCAACCAGAACAGGTTCTCCTGTCATGCTCACCTCACATTGGTTTACAGGTTCGGATCCTACCCAGTCGAGTCAAGTTTTCTATAAAGTCCCCCTTGATCATGGAAGAATTGGTTGGACTGGGCAGGACCCGAACCTTTTAAATCAATATGAGGTGAACATAACAGCAGGACCTGTTCTGGTTTATTGCTACCAGGCTTGTTTGGAAAGGATAGAAGGCACTAAACTCTATGCACTTAAATTTTTATCGCAGAGGCAATTTGAATGCGGTATGTAGGGCTCGTGGTAACGCAGAGGGAAGTGGCGCCGCCTGTCGTCTGCACTCAACTTCACGGTCCTTGGTTCAGGTTCCGCCCAGGCCAACCGGGTTATTCATGTCTCCGGGGACGGTAAATTGGTACCGGAGTTGTCTGGAATTGATAGAACACTGACTTGTTCATCGGCTCGTCACGGCAGTCATTGTATAGGCAAAAGCGAGCGAGTTTAGAGGTGAAAAATTATTAGGGGGTAATTATTATTATTCCCACATAGATTCTTCTTCAATATTTAATCATTTTCTACTGCTAAACCATTGCTCCACATGAATTCCTGTTTGTAGTATGTGTCCGAATATTTTCGTCGTAAACTCTGTCTGTACTTCAATATGAAGCCTGTATTTTGTCCGTTCCTAAAAGTTCACATTTTTAAAATGGATACAAGTCCTAACAGGAAAAGATTAAAAAAGATATTTAGAAAAGAAACCTAGGTAGCACTGATTTTGGGTAAGATACTTCCTTATTCGTGAACAACTACACGATCCTCCCCCCCCCCCCCACGTTCCGCTATTACGAGTAGAGATCTTGATAATGCATAAAAGAGTAGAGAGTTGTTTATTGTGCACGCGACACACAACGCGATGTCGCGATAAGCGCCCGTATCGATTTATCGCGTCGCCGGATCGATATGACAGTTTATAATTTCATCGTGTCGCGCGTCGCGTGTACACTAAACGATCCTTAAGGGATGAAGAAGGGCGTTAATCAATCCTTCTTGGGGCACGCCACGCATTCCACTTTTACGGGATGTACGTGGAGGCAATTTAAATGCGTACCTGGCCTATACAATGACCAGCGTTGACGAGTCGATAGACCAATCAGTGTTTCATCAGACAAGTCTGGTATTAATTCACTGACCCCGAAGGAATGGAAGGGTTGGTAAGGACCTGATTCGAGGTGTAGACAACATCCTGTGCCTCTTCCAACTGCGCTACCACGTGCCGTAGTAATGTCAAAGCATGCTGAAGTGGTGGTCATTCTTGTTCACTGTTGCTCATCTAGTCAGAAGAATAGGGCATAATTCACGTTTCGACATTAAATCTGATGTCCTTCGAAATTATCCGTTCGAAAGCCAGACTTGCTTCTAAATCTGCACAGTCTGTCGTTCTTCTTCTGTTGCGCCTTCATCTGTAATCAAATACATACGTATTATATTAATCCGCGCCCACCGTTTAGGACTCTTCAGTGTTCCAGGAGGCCCAACGCGTTGAGGCGGCTCCCACCACTGGTGGCCGGAAGCCGATCGACGCCGCGTGGAGATGGACGCCATCCGTGGCTGGATCTGAGGCCATGCGTTACAGCTCAGCTCGTGCTCTCCTTCTCCGTAAGTGTGCCGATGTGCAAATCGAACTTCGCTTCACTAGGACCACGACGAAACCGTCCTAGAATCCTCTCCTTTTTCAGAAGTTAGCACTGATGATCTAGTAGTCAGGATTCAAGGAATGCTGAGTAGAAACTAGAGAAGCACCGAGACAACAAGACTCACTTTCACGTACACGTACATGCATATATGGAATTACCAGCTCATTCCCCTGTGTGGTTATTTTTCGTGTTGCTGACTGTAGTACTAGTGATTGTTGTGATTGCTGTGAAATGATATACTAAATATTTGTATTTTCAATAAATATTTGTCGATTTTTTTTGCGTTTTTTTCATCGCCTGTTGGCTATAGTAGTCGTGCCGATCGAAAATCTGCATCCTGCCTGGTGTCCGATGCAGGTTAGTAGGTGGCCCATTGTCTGCCGCTTCGATCTTATCGCCGCGTCTCCAAGCGCCGGACCAAAGCGAGCACGGAACGCATTCCTATGTAGGTGCATTCCAGGCGCGAAGGGGGTGCTGATTCTGACGACGGAGAGCAGCCGTATTCTTTCCGGGTCTAGTGACGGAGCTGATCACTGGAATTAGTTTCTGATATGACACGGAGCTGATCAACGGAACTAGTCTCCATAGTAAGCCGTTTTGCATCTTCTGAAGGTCATCTGAAGCCTGAGTTATTACTTCGACGTTTACCTAGAACGATGGAGCCACGTAATCATCCATGGACATTTGATCTTTTATTGCCAGGTTCAATCAATCAATCAATATTGGGCAATAGGCACCATGTTGCAACATTCTACTGTATATACTCCAGTTAATCTGTATCACATTGTAGACCATACAGGGCGGGGCCAAAGGACGTGTTTGACACTGTGGCGTATGGTCGCCTGTTATGCCTTGGGCTTAACCATGGGCTATTTTCCGTTGGGAACAGTGTTCCATTATTTTCCATTGGGAGTTTGAAATATTGCTTCGACCTTTATGTAGAGCAATGGAGCCACATAGTGATCTATGAACATGGGATCCTATAGTGCCATCTTCAATCAATATTGGGACGCTATGCACCACATTGCAACATTCTCCTATATCTACTCCAGTTAACCTGTGTATCACATGGTAGATCATACAGAAGGGGACCAAACAACGAGTGAGACGCTGCGGCGTATGCCAGCCGGTCGTGTCCTGGAGCTTAACCAGGGGCAATTATCACCGAGTTTATAGCCATGACAGCAGGTCACTGTATTCCTAGCATACAATACTTGTCACCAGAGACCCCTTGCAACGAGCATCCGGATTCAGAAGGCTTTGTGTAACGAGCGCTTAGTTTCAGAAGACTTGTCACAGACATCGAGCAATGGGCAAACGGATTCAGAAAATGTGCCACCATAGTCGTCGTGTAAAGTGCATCCGCATTCAGAAGACTTGCCGCAGACGTCGAGCAATGGGCAACTGGAAACAGAAGACGTGTCACAGAGTTCGTGCAACAAGCGTTTGATTCGGAAGACTCCTCGTAGATTTTGAGAAATGAGCAATCGGGATCAGAAAATGTGCCACCACAGTCGTCGTGCAAAGTGCATCCGCATTCAGAAGGCTTGCCACTGACGTCGAGCATCGGGCATGCTGACTCAGTTGGTACGCTCCGGACGATGAGCAACGAGTGTTCGGATTCAGAAGACGTGTCACACAGTTCGTGCAACAAACGTTGGATTCAGAAGGCTACTCACAGATGTGAAGCAACGAGTAACCGAATTCAAAAAATGTGCCACTGTCGTCGGCAACGAACATCCGCGTTCAGGAGAATGGCCACTGACGTCGAGCATTGGACAACTGGATTCAGAAGACATGCGACAGATGTCGAGCAATGGGCAACTGGATTCAGAAGACTTGCCACAGACTTTGTGCAACGAGCGTCCCGTTTCAGAATTCTCCTAGTACACAGATTTTGAGCAACCGGGTCCAGAAATATGCCACCACAGTCGTCGTGCAAAATGCATCCGCATTCAGACGACTTGCCGCAGACGTTGAGTATCGGGCATGCTGACTCAGTTGGTGTGCTTCGGTCAACGAGCAACGAGCATTCGGATTCAGAAGACGTGTCACCACAGACTTCGAGCAGAGAGCATCTGGATTCTGATGACGTGCCAAAGACATCATCCACTTTCCCATACAATCAGAACGCGTTTCGTAGACGAATGCAATGCAGTGTTTGATAGAGATGGAGGAGCACTGCTTGAGTTTCTTCGTTTATTGTAAAAAGGCTGCAATCTTGATCACGATAGGAGGTTTAGAGGCTCTGTGAGGAGTCTTCCTATTCCGACGCTTGTTGTTCGCTCTCAGTGATAAGTCTTCTGAATCCAGTTGCCCACTGCTCGACAGCTGTGACAAGTCGGGGGCAGACATAACTCCAACGCCGCGCGAACCAACCTGGCGTCGCGCACGGTGCGCGACGATATTGGACGAGTTGTCGCGGTCCGATGTTTCCAACGGCTAGAAACACTTCCTACAGCAACATGCGGCACGCCTTTGCCTTATTTCAACGTTTCTTGGAGATGATATATAAATGTGGTTTCAATGGGACGATCAGCGACAGTTTATACAGGAATCCTGGTTATGTGGATGATTTCTGGCGTCAGTATTTGCCATTTACACCTTCTTCGGTCAATTTTTACCCGTGATTATGGTTATACTACGGAAGAAGGTCATTATCACTCATTCTCGAATCAATTGCTCTACTGCAGACTGTTGCCTACCACATTCTGTGGGATCTTAAGTTCCTTGCTAGAAATGTGGTCTGGTAGCTTAAACACTGAGAACATTTTGTGCTCCGCGGCTAACCATGCGTCAACGAGCGCACGTCCACGTTTCAGCGCAGCGCACGCGGCTAGAGTGCGACGTCGCGTTGGAGTCAGGTCCTAGAGCCGTGACAAGTCTTCCGAATCAAGAAGCGGTGCTCATGCACCCTTTTTTAAAACACGAAGAAAGGCAAGGAGTTTCATATTTTTCTCAAGATGATGGATTGCAGCTAACTCAGTAGGTTCTGCATACTGTTCGATGATGGTAAAACGTTAAAGAACAGCAGTGATTCACTGATCGAATTGCAGCATTTTCATAAACAACACTGAAAGACTACACTTTACTGTCACAAGTGCTCTGTCAAATGCTGAATAGTAACATTCAAAACAACACCTGTGTATGGAGCGTAAATAGCCCGCAGAACCGGTGGTAGAGTTGTTGCGAGTAGAAGTCAGCCATCACTGATTACGACATTAAGGGGAAGTGAAGTGCCAGCAGGAAACTAACTAACAGCCGACCATACTTCAAGTGGTAAACATTGAAAGATCACCTACTATCAAGGCCAGTAGATCACTTAGGCCTTGCATACACTTTGGGGTCATCAAATTGCCACCAGGGTGCTGAAAAATGAAATTGTTGAATTGTCCATCAGCTGGCAACCTCAAGTCCAGTCTTGTCTGGCTGGGATGGATAGGATGTGCGTTCATTGCCTGACCACAGCAAGTCACTATAAAGCGCGAACTCACATCTAACTTAACAATTCAAAATTCGTTAGAAGTAGTGTGCATGGCGCATCCTTTAAAAGGAAATGCTCAGCGCCAAACATTATCCTTTTTTGTCATTTAAAGAAGACCCTTTTGCCCAAAGAAAGGGACTGAATCTTTCAGCTCTGAAATTCAAAGCTCTACACCTACATAGTGAAGATGAAGGAATTTTTCTGTAAACCAAATGCGGAAAATTTGTGACCAAAAACGATTAGGTTGTAAGGAAATTATCTTGTCACATGTGCAATTTTTTCAAATTTATTTCTCTCGTTCCATACATATAACAACTAAAGAATATATGCACCACTATTATCTGCAATATATTGACGGGTTCTATTTTGATCCCAGTCAGGCAATACTCAGAACTCAGAAACCCTCCTCTTCTTTACCATTTGACGGAACTCCACCAATATTGTACAAAGAATGCTTCGACACTCTCTCCACTCCTCTCGCCTATTTGTTCATCATCGCATTAATGTTGGGAGAAGTCCATCAGGTATGGAAGCATGCAATGTTCACAGCGATTCCGAAACAAAACAATAGCTTTACGATAGACAGTTTCCGTCCGATAAGTCTAACACCTACACTTATCAAAGTGATGGAGAAGGTTATTTTGCAAAAGATGTTAGACTGGCTCATAAGACGTCCAATTTCGCCTGATGAACAGCACGGGTTTCTCCCGGGCGACTACTACTAACCTAGCTAAGGTACTCCATGACTGGAATTTGGCTCTTAATGCTAACAAGACAGTTTGTGTAATATTCTTTGATTTTTCGAAAGCTTTCGATAAGGTTAATCATAGTAAATTGCTCTCCAAGCTTCAGTTTCTAGGCGTCCGTGGATCTTTGCTTGCTTGGATCAGCTCCTTCCTCTTTGAGCGGTTGATGACAGTTAGAGTTGCTAGCAGAATTTCAACAAGTCAACTTGGTGTGAGTGGAGTACCCCAGGGAGGTGTGCTCTCTCCGCTTCTTTTTATATTCCTCATCTATTCAGATGACCTCGTATATACGGCGCATTCGATGACACAAACTATCATTCGATCAGCGAAAGTTTCGAGAAATCGGTCGATGATCTGGTATTCTGGACACAACAATAGGGGATTCCTCTCAATCTTGACAAGTGCTCCGTTATGCGACTTGGTAGTAGTGCCAATCATCGGCAGTATTACATCAACCAAATCTGCGTTAGGGAATGTGAATCCAAAAAGGACCTTGGCGTAATTTTCGATTCCAAACTAAGTTTCTCTGATCACATTGACGCCATAGCCAGGAAAGCTTTTAGAGTGATGTTTGAGATTTTTCGAGCCGTCCGTTGATCAGATCCGAACATCCTTATCCGACTTTACAGGACGTACGTGTTACCAGACCTTGAGTACTCAACCATCATATGGAGTCCAGTATTCAAGAAAAAAGTCAGGTACATCGAAAAAATTCAACGAGTATTTACTCGTCTATTGCACCGGAGGAGTACCTCTTATGGGGAATCTCATTTGCCTTCCTATAGCGACCGTTTAAAAACGTTCTCACTTCATTCATTGCAACGTAGGGATTGTCTTCGACCTGGTTTTCTGTCTACGTATTCTACGTGGTGAAGAGAAGCTTCGCGCCAGCAAGTTTTGGGTCTTTCGTCCATGTGGCATGAGGCGGCCTTCTTTTAATCTGCATTATCCTAGGATACACCATCAGAGATATACCACCTTGCATAACATCGTCTTCAATCGTAGCACAAGATGGCTCCAACAACTACCTTTTGACTTCATGGTTGACGACTCGAGTACTACTTTTAAAAGGAAGTTGAATAATGTCGATCTTTTTCAATTACTTGGAATTGATGATGTTGCTGTACAGTAGGTTGTATGCTTCTAGATCACTCTAGTTTGTGTTTCAGAACAAGATGACCATCCCCTACCGACTAGCCAGAAATTCCTTAAAATACAAGCACTGATATCTTACCAGTGTCGATGAGACCGTTTTGCTTTTGCGCTCTATTGCCCTCTTCCCCTTGTTCTTCCACAGTATCCCCTGCTACCTTTGACTTCATATCTCCATTTTGCCTATCCAGCCAGTTTACAGAATCAGCGTGTTGTAGTATTTGGCTAACCCGCGATTTCGGGCCCTTGGGCTGATACACGAGGTTGACGTTCAACGGTTCTCTGGTACAGCTGCGCTTTGTGTAATGGAGTATCCCTTTTTTATCCAATGCAGCGGCTTCCCCAGGGCCCAGCGTGCGTATTTAGCTTAAAGAGGTGCTTCCACACACCCGCGCTGGAATGACACTGTCAGTTGCGCTGGAGCACCCTGGCGTGGAACAATCTGTATTTGTCCCTTCCAAAGCTCAGTTTGCATATTCACGCTTCCGTTATTGGCTGTATTTCAGTTGACTAGATTGACTAGAATATAGGATTAGTGGGTTATCGAGCTGGTCTAGCCAGTAGCTGAGTGGATAGAAGGAAATGGATGAATGCAGTTATCAATTTTTCTTCTTCTTTAGTTGCTGTTCAATCCCTATCGCCGGATTCTACGGTAGATTTTCTATTTGCCCTGTTTTCTGTTTTTACGTTTTAGGTGCTTTCATGCTTAATCTTGTATTTTCCATAAACCGTGTTTGGGCGCACGTGTAGTGCATTAAATAAATAAATATTGCCATTTGTCTGGTAATTTGTAGTCCACGTTTCCATAGAGGTCCTGAGGCTTTGAAGAAAAAAGCTCAGCGAGGCATTTTTCAAGTTGGTCTTTGTTGTCAAATTGTTTCTCCTGCAGATGGTTCGACAACGAAAGAAACAGATGGTAGTCCGCTGGAGCAAGGTGGATACGGTGGGTAGGCCAGAACATGCCATCCGAAACAATGGAGCTCTTTCCGAGTCTCCCTTGCAACGTATAGACGCGCATTGTGGAGAAGGAAAAATATCGTGTCCTGTTTCCCATGAAGAGCTGCTCCAGCGAGACCCTACTGTCTGCAATGGACATCGCTAGGGACAGCAGTGCTTGCAGGTGACAGCTCCCGGTGTATGACGCCTTGCGATTCCACCAGACACTGGGCATTACCTTTTTTGCGTGAAGTTCCGGTCTTGGCGTGGGAATTCCTGCTTCTCCACGACTAATCCACTGACGTTTCATGTGTGGCTAAAGTAGACTACCCACGTTTCGTTGCCGGTGACTAGGTTCTTGAGCCAAGAACAATGCCGCCGAATACTCAAAAGTTCTCGCACGCATCCTGGCGCACCTGTTGCTGGTGGCCGCTAAGTTCATGCGAAGTCCATGCACCACATCTACATGTCTTTCCAAGGCAACCTAGGTGCTGAGCCATAGTGGCGTGACAGCACTCGAGTTCCTCTGCCGTTTCACGGGTGCAACTTCGGGGATCCTTCTGAACCAGCTCCAGAAGGCGTTCTTCATTCACTGCAACTGACATTCCAGACCGTAACTCCAAACAAAAGTCTCCGTTCTTGAAGTTCCGGAACCATAATTTCACTGCGCCTTAGGAGAGAGTGGTAGAACTCATCGTCCTACATATGTTGCCCACCGCGACTCTTGTACTGCTTTGCTCTCTGGGCTCGTAAAGCAGAAGCAGTCGAACCTCCTTGAAGTCGGGAACGATTTTCTCGAGAGAGTCGTAACGGAATATTTATTTATTTATTTATTCACTACATGGATAACCATGCAAAAGAAAAACAAGGTAAAACTAAACAAGTTAAAGTAATTCTAAACAGGAAAAAACAGAAAAAAAACAGAACAGGCAACAAGTATCAACATAATACAGTTGAAAACTACTAAACTGCATCCTGAAGATATCGGTCAAGAAGTTTTTTATACTTCTTTAAGGAATTTGGTATAATGTGTTTTTTTGATAACCTCAAAAAATCAGAGCCAGCACGGCAAGTGAAAAATTGAGACCTTACACTGTTTTTTGCTCCAGGAAACTGAATCTTCCACTGACCACCCCTTGTGTTCGATGAAGAAAAGGTATAGAACTCATGGAGGGGAATACGAGTAAGACCGTGTATCATCTTATATATCGCAATTAAATCATTTCTTCTCCTACGACGTTCAAGGGTATGTAGATTGAAGAATCTGTTTCGTGAAGCCGGTGAGGGGATGGTGTTGTAATCATACCCATGTACTCGTATCCATAGCTTTCTCGTGAAGCTGTTTTGTACAGATTCCAGCCTGGCAATTTCACGCTTATATTTGGGACTAAAAATTGTGGTGCCATATTCTAGAATTGGTCTAACATACGACTTATAGGCAATTAATAGGTGTTGTATTGAATTTGTTCGCAAACATTTGAAGAGGCTGTGCACAATTCGTTCAGCTTTTTTCGATATTGTTTCAATATGTTCCTTGAACGAAAGTTGGGTGTCCAAAATAAAGCCCAAATCACGCAGGGAAGTTGTACTACTAATATGCATCTTGTCAAGGTAGTAAGGATATCTACCTACCTGCTGCCCTAGATAAAGTACTTGTGACTTTTGCGGAGATAGTGGAAGTTCCCATTTTGATGACCAATCCGCAATTGCATTTATTGCTGATTGAAGAGAAAGAATGAATAATGAATATGACGACAATAGTGACAAATGTAGGTCGTAAGACAGCCTATATGTATATGCGTTAGCGGGAGAAGGTTCGAGAACACGTTTCAAAAGTTTGGCGAAACGCCAAAGTGACAAGCCGGAAACTTTCCTTACAACCTAATATTTGTTCCTTATTGCTAGAATACATAGTGTCACAGCTCGCTTCATTTTTTTTTAGTATTGATTGTTTCCGTCTGGGAGATGGGAGTCTTTCAATGTCCGAATAATAAGCATTTTTCTGAGCGCTATTTTTCTGAAGAAAGCTCGTGGTTGCTCAGTCGAAGGAGGCGCCGGCTGTCTCATTGATTCCGATCCGCCAAGGCTCATGCTTTGGATTCCAGCCAGGCTAAGCGAGCCTTACGCTACGCCAATCGGTTCACCGACCATACGTTGGTTGGTCGGTGAACCGATTTAGGTCTGGAAAAGATAGAGCACTGATTTGTTCAATGGCAGGCCATTGCATGTCATTCATTCTGAAGGTCAAACACGCATTATATTAGCCTCCATGGCACCCCGTAGAACTATGTCGAGTGCATGGCGCATCCCGTAAAGGGAACTATTGATCCGCATTTAGTCTTTTATTCCTCCTTCTGTATGGCTGTTGCTCCAGTTACGGGCCAGCATTGACCTTCCCGTTGCATCGTCGGTCGTGATAACAAATTGCAACTTTTTCCCACAGAACTGGAAGATTTGTTGAGTATCATAAAGAATATGCCTCATAAAAGACTTAAAAATAGCAACGAGGACCATATATAGTGAATAATGTGAGGCGTACTTTTATTGCTGCTCAGTAATTAACTTCCCTTTTAGCTCAAATTCAGTTTCCATATCCAAATGAGAGACATTAGGGCAATTTGTTTTATTTGCTTGATAAATAAATAATTAGCACTTTGGTGCTTGGCAATTGTCGAACGCTGTAATTGGCTGGTGACACTATTAAATAGTGCAACAATAAATGACTCAAAGGAAGCCCATGAATAATAGAATTGTCGTGCAAGAATGCATGTGCATGTACAGTGTGTCGGGCGATGGGCACGTGATAGCGCAATCAGACCGGGTGCTTGCAGTCACGTGCACTCGATTGCGGATGCGTGGTTCGAATTTTCACCCCAGCCAGCGAAACGTTCCATCCCGCCGGGGTCGGGGAAGTTGGTACACGGCTTTTCTAGAAAGAAAAAGTTACTCATCGGTTCATCGGCTGTCCAGCGGAAGTTGTTGTATAGGTCAAATGCCTACTCAAGTTGCCTCCACTACGTTCTGTAAGCCCTAGTTTTTACGTGGCAGCACGATGTTCGGGATAGATATCGACAGGGTGGCGCGAAAAATCGATACCCATGACGATCGTGGTGCCGCGCCGCGTGGCGGCGCAAGTGTAAACTAGGGCTAAAAGTAGAGCACGTGGCGCATCCCAAAAATAGATTGATCAACACCGTTCTTTATCCTCCATCATTTATGTAGAACGATGCTCGGAGTAAAACGGATCACGTAAGTGAGAGAAGGGGTTTCAAAGGTTTATTTATTTATTTATTCAGGAGTTTCAACACAGACACACCCTGAAATCTATAAAACTATTCCAAAAGTGAAACCGAGAAACCTATGATAAAATGAATGAAAGGTAAAAAGGGATAGTAACGAAACTGAGGTAACAATGCCGCGAGCAAAAATGAAGTAAATAATTAAATAATGAGTAATGAGGGAAGTAATGAGGTGAATAAAAAGGTTTGTGAGCTTTACCGATGCTCCAGGATCAGAGACGCTGTTGCGTGGTTCAAGTTGTTGAAAATTAAGTGGGCCACAGACATCATGTTTCGCATACAACGAGCGGGCGACGAGAACTGTAACCTGTTGGGATGTCAGAAGAGCACACTTCAACGCTTCGCTGGGTTTCTTCGTGAACAACGTGAACGGACGAGTTGACGCTCTTTCTGTCGCTCGAACAAGGAGGATTCGCTGGAGCAATTCATAGAATGTTCTAGTATGTATGGTATCGGCGCTGGACAAGTATGAAGATCTAGAGAGCGAGTGTCTCCAACCTACAGAATATTTATCACATGTTAAACATAAAGAATTGCTGTAAAAGTGTCCTTAGTTGTTCACATTTTAACAATTATTTTATCTAATTTTGTATTGTTTCCGTTCTTTTACACTCTCTATGTTAGTCGATTGATTATGCATTGAATGAAAGAGTAGAAAATAAATAGGTTCTATCCTAGTCGGAGGGGGGGGGGGAGTCAACAGAATTAAAAATTATGTAACAAATTGACTTGAGACTTACCAAGCGACTCCTAGAGAACACGATAGGCCCTAAAAGAAACAAAAAACCAACGACCAAACAAAAAAAGAAATCGCCGCGGTTTTACAACCGTCTCGGCGGGAGAAGAGCGACGCAGTGCAGGCATGCTGCGTTGACCAACGGCTAACATGTGATAACCAGGATCTAACATGGTGAGGAGGGCACATAACTTTGCCTGTTTACAACCGCAGCGAAAACGAATTTAATTTTTTCGTTTTTTTTTCTTTGTGAATTTTTATAGTTTAGGTCCTATCTTGTTTTGTAGGAAACGCTCGGTAAGTTTCAAGTCAATTTGTTACTTAATTTTTAATTCTGTGGACCTCCCGACTAGGATACTTAGATACTTAGATACATAGACGGCTCGTCTTCACTGGTCGTGCGAGCCCCAATGCAATCGCCATTCGTTTTTTTTTTCTCTCGCAATTGTCATCCATGATGTTCGTATAGCTCGATTGGAACGACGACCACGACCATCAGCCGATTCTGAATTAGAATTTGGCAAAGAACGCTGCCTTCCGATGATTCCGACGAACACATCTGACCATCTCATTGGAGGTCTTCCTCGAGGACGCTTGCACCCTCTTGGAATCCACTCCGCTGTTTTTCTTGTCCAGCGATGTCCGTGCTTCGCATGATATGACCGGCCCATCGGTGCTTCATCTGCGAAGTGTATTCCGCCGGGTCTCTTAGTCGTGACATCGTGCGTAAGTCGGAACTGTGAAGGCCAGCTCGGTGTTGTGATAACCTGCTGAACTTGAGAAGATATCTTTCGAGCACTCTGTAAGTAGTACGTAAGGATTTTGACGTGGACGCAGGGTCAGCCCACGTTTCGGCGGCTTAGCAGAGCGCTGGGAGGACGGTTGAATCGAACCGGTGGGCGCGTAGATCGGGATCCGAGAGTTGGTCGGTCGCCTCTTTGAGAGACCCGTAGGCCGACCACGCGGCCTTCCTCCTTCTTAATAGTTCCTCCTTCATATCGTTGTCCATGTTGATGGAACGGCCCAGGTAAACGTATGATGTTGTTTCCGTCAAAGGAGAGTCAATGTTGATCCGACTAGGATAGACTCAATAAATACATAAATAAACAAATACTCTATTTTATTGATGGGTGTGTAGCGCAGTCGGCGTTGCGTGTACCCGATACCAGGTTCCTCGTTCGGATTTTCTGCCCAGGCCAACCAAGCCTTCCATCCCTCCGGAGTCGGTGAATTGATACGGTCTGGGAAGGATACAGCGCTGACTTGTTCATCGACTGGTCACCGCAAGTTATTCACTGTGTTGCCAAATACGCATTCAAGTCGCCTCTGCGACACCTCATCGACACGATGTAGAATGCTTGGCGCATCTTAAAAGGGATTAGTAACGTCGTACTTTATCCTTTATGTTACTGATGTGCACTGTTTTGCACGGCTCATGGTTTTATTTTGTACTATAATTTTGCGTTTTTTTTCTAAATTCATATACTCTAAATTGTCATTGACGCCTCGAATTAACAAAAAGACATGTAAGCAAATAACGAACCGGATCGCTGCAGTTTTCCAAACAACTAGCACTTGAGTCTATAGAATCAGAAGCGAAGATGTGGCCATTGAACAAAAGTGAATGGAGGTGCAGCATATCCGCTCAGGAACATGCTCAATTGGAGAATTTTTTACATCTTTCCTATCTCGGAGCTGGAGCTTCTACGTTCGATAAGTTTTAAGCAAATCAGTCACAAAAGTTTTTTTCTTCTTTTTCTATTTTTCTGCCAATCCCTCGTTTTCGTTCGGACCCACTCATTATCGGCTCGATTGTTGGATCTGGATGGTCAGGAGCGGGACCTCTGGGTGGTCAAATATAGCCAGAAGTCCCTTGTTATTCTTCATTTTTTCTTCAAATTTCTATAGTTTTTAAAAGATTAAAGAATAGAGGTTGGCGTTAAGCAATCCATGCTGGTGATGCGCCGCACATTCTTCTTCTGCGTAAGAATAGCTTGGAAGCGTAACTATTTATTTATTTATTTATTGTACGTAAAAATCCACGCAAAAAATACCATACTGAAGTCAGCACAAGAAACGACTAACATAGTAAGCGAAAGTATTGGAGCATAGAATCAGTAGACAATGTAATCGATTGAAACAAACTGGGACACGTGTAGCGCAGTTAGAGGAGGTGCAGGCTGTCGCGTGCACCCGTTACCAGGTTCCTGAATCGGATTTCTCGCCCAGGCCAACCAAGCCTTCCATCACTCCGTGGTCGGTGAATTTGCACCAGAATTGTCTGGGAAGGATAGAACGCTGACTTGTTCATCGGTTGGCCACCGCAAGTTATTGTATGGCCAAATACGCATTCAAGTTTCCTCCACGACATCCCGTAGAAGTAGAATGAGTGGCGCATCCCAAAAAGGATTGAGTAACGCCGTTCTCTATCGTTTATTCGTTTCAAAGAAAATATTAAGGAACTTTCTGTAGATACCTGTAAACAAGGATTGTATATTGCCTTAAGGAACTTTGTAACCCACTTTTAGAGAATTTCACGGATTGTTTGCCGGCCGGATTTGTGAAAAAAATATCTTACATTGGTATTAGCAGTAGGAATTCAAATTCTTTACTCGTCAGCACAAGTGTTAGAGTGAGATGATGAAATGGAACATTTGGTCTACAAAATGAAGTTCTATATAGTTTAGAAGGACGAGAAATCTATGAGAAATTCCCAGAGTTCTGATCGTCAAGGTAACACCAGAACGCCTACAAAATCGTTGGTCGAATTTCTTCGTGAAAGCCTTGAATGAACGGTATGACGCTCTTCTAAGTAAGCGTAAGTAAGCTATAGTAAGCGAAAGTGTTGGAGCATAGAATCAGTAGGCAATGTAATCGATTGAAACAAACTGGGACATGTGTAGCGCAGTTAGAGGAGGTGCAGGCTGTCGCGTGCATCCGATACCAGGCTCCTGCTTCGGATTTCTCACCCAGGCCAACCAAGCCTTCCATCCCTCCGGGGTCGCTGAATTGGTACCAGCATTGTCTGGGAAGGATAAAGATCTGAACTGCCCATCGGTTGGTCACCACAAGTCATTGTATGGCCAAATACGCATTCAAATCGCCTCCACGACATCCCGTAGAAATAGAATGCGTGGCGCATCCCAAAAAGGATTGAGTAATGCCGTCCTTCATCGTTTATTCTTTTCAAAGAATTAAGGAAACTACTAGAAACTTCCTGTAAATACGGATTGCGCATTGCCTCAAGGAACTTGGTAATATACTTCTAGAGAATTTCACGAATTGTTTGCCAGCCGGATTTGTGAAAAAGATCATACATTGGTAATAGCAGTAGGAATTTGAATTTTTTACTTATCATCACAAGTGTTAGAGTTAGATGATGAAATGGAACATTTGGCCTATAAAATGGCCATAAAATGAACCTCTAGATAGTTTAGAAGAAAGAGAAATCTAGGAGAGGAGTCCAAGAGTTTTGATCGTCAAAGTAACACCAGGACGCCAACAAAATCATTGGTCGAATTTCTTCGTAAAAGTCCTGAACTAACGGTATGACGCTCTTCGTGGTCCTAGAGCGCCTCGAGGATGATCCATTGGAGCACTCTGGCACGCGACATGGACGAATGGAGACGCTGCTGGCGCCCGGTTGAGCAACTTGATCATCAACGGGACGACAGGTGATACATACAGGTGATATGAAAAACTCTGGTAGTGTCCAATTCACGGATTCCAAAGAGATGGAAGGTTTGGTTAGCCTAGGCGGGAACTCCGAACTACGAATCGGGAATCGTTTGCACGCGACGCCGTCGCCTACTCCGACTGGGCTACCAGGTGCCTATCCTTCAGTTCGCCTTGATAGAAACTGAAATTGTTACAGTGTTAATAATTCGCTAATGGCACAGTTGATCACGGTGTCGCCCTTAGAATACGTTGCCGGAAATGTATTCTAAAGAAACGTCATCTCAATCGTTATGACCTCATAGGTTCTCTTCCTTGTCGATGGTGAAGTAAGCCGGTCTTCAACGTGGGTTCGTCCCAGAAGACGTTTTCAATGACCGGAATCAACGTCTCCCATTTCCTTTGCTGCTGCTGCTTCAGAATGTAGATAAGATGTTGCAATTCGACGACACCGCAGCAGGAAACTCTTTCCTCATTCATTACTCGCTGACACTCAGCCACATGAAGCGCAAGTAATGTCCGTCCCACGTTAGCCAACAACTCCTGCGCGCGCGCTCTTCTCTAAGTGATTCCGAGCGTGTATCAATTCCGATGTGCCGCTGCGACAGGTGCAGCTCTCCGGCCAGGTTAATCACCTGTGAGCAGCTCGTGCTGTGAAGTGCTAGTCAGTCTCGTCGACGCTCTAGGTAACACCTTGCCCGGTGGTTGAACACATTTTCCAACTTCCTGGATGGCTTCGAGCGACGGAGTCTCACGTAGTGAGATGCGCCATGCTTTCTACTTTTAGGAGGTACTGTCAAGGCATATGGTCCGTACACTGAAGAAAAGTGATGATGGCTAGCCGATCGATATCATATAGTGCTGCGCTCTTCCGAGACAAGTCCATTAACCAAAACAGAAACTTTTAAGTGATGAAAACCGGATCAATCCCAATGAGGACAAGTAGTGCCAGAATGAGGACTCCGTTCAGCATATTCTTGATTGGCCTTGGTTGGGTCCGAACCTCATATAAATCCTATGGGCGGGTTAAAGCAAGCGCCTCGTCCAGTTGCGCTACTAGCTCCTGGCATATCGAATAACCGTTGTGAAGCAGTAACAACCTAAGGAACATCCCACACTCATAAGAGAGTTGTCAGGGGAAAACGTAAAAGTACCTCAAACTTGGGTAATTAAACCTGCCCTAGTGAAGCTGAAAATGTCGGGTTGTATGATGACACTAGACCGCTTACTGAGAAATGGATTCTTGAGAAGGAGGTGCACACACGATAAGGGTCAGCGCTCATCAATCATTTTTGGGATGCGCCACGCACTCCACTTCTAGATGCAGTTTGATGCGTGTTTGGCCTATGCAATAACTGGCAATCACCAGCCTATCAGGGGTTCAGGTCCGGTATCAATTCACCGACCCCGGAGGGACGGAAAGCTTGGTTGGCCTAGGCGGGAAATGCAAACCACTTTCATGCCATATTCTATGTTGTGTCGAGTATTTTTCCACTTAAATATCTGTGGAATCCTTAGCAAACAAGTTCCAGCTTCCCACGTGTTCCCTAGACTAACGCTCCTAGCAGAAACTGGTCCTTATTGCCCTCTTTTTGTACACAGCTTGGGCTCGTTATAGCGCAGTCTGAGGAGTCGCCGTCTGTTGCGTGCACACCACTTTACGTTTCTAGCTCGGACTCCCCAGGCGAACCAAGCCTCTGATCCCTCCGGTGTCTATGATTTGGTACCAGATTTGTCTGAGAAAAAACACTGAGTACTCCGCCGGTTGGCCATCGCAAGTCATTGCATAGGCCAGATAAGCGTGCTCGATTTGCACCAAGACATCCCCTAGAAGCAGAATACACGGCGCATACCAAAAAGGATTGATTTGCCCCGCTGCTTATCATTTAAATTTTTTATTATTTTTTTGTAATAGAATCGCTGACCTACATTTTGGGCCAAGCTGGTCTTTGATTAAGTGTAGCATAACCAGTTTTGAATATATCCTAGTCGGGGGGGGGGCAACCGTAAATTGTGTTCGTCACCCCATACTGGACAACCACATCAGCTAAGTTTAAGTGGAGGTCTGGATAGATCCCAGTTTTCAATTTCTTAAAAGTTTGGCTGAAAGAAGGAAATACACGGAGCTTCACTAATTCTTACAATCTACATAGTAGCGATCAATGTCAGTTTTTTTAGGCAGTGGCCACTTTTCAAGCTCTCGGCTTCCTTAGCACTATCGCGGAGATGATGCGCGAAGCGGTCGCATTCCACATCGACGTTGTCCATGACGGCGTCTTCCCAAAGGCCGACAAGAGAGGTGTAGAGGTCCCAGTTGATGGTCGTTCTGGGATTCCGCTTCTTGAACTTCGCGGCCTTCTCTCCTTGACGCGAAAAGCGGAAGCTCGCGCGAAGGAGGCGATGGTCCGATCCCGTGTAGAACTTAGGGACAACGGAGACGTCGGTCAGGCAATACTTGTGGTTGAAGATGACGTGGTCGATCTCGTTGTGGAACTGGCCACCGGGGGAGTTCCAGGTCCATCGTAGGGAGGGAGGCTTCTGCAACTGTGAGTTTCCATGGATGGTCTTGGTCGCCATGATGAACTCAAACAGCCTTTCACCTTGCTCGTTCCACTCCATACCGTGGGTTCCGATGTGAAGCTCTTCCGGCGACCTTCGTGGCCCGATCTTGGCCTTGAAGTTGCCGACAATCACCCCGTAGAAGGCGTGATCTTCCTTATAAAACTTCTTCAGCTCCACTTAGAAGGCTTCGACGTCTTCGCCGTTGTAGTCGACGAACACAGTCAAGGCTTGTACGTAGCTACGTTTCAGGCAGGACCTCATTCTTCAGCATAAGCCGGAACAAATAGTCGATTCTCGCTAATCGAGCTGCCCATAGTCATGTCAGTCGCAGCTGATGGTCACGCTTCTACTGATGCTCTCTGAAGAACAGCCGTTCCTCGAGCACAACTTCGCTCAGCGAAAGAGCCAAGCTGGGCAACGGATCAACTGCCGACGCCGACGACGACGATGACGGTGATGACCGAGATGAGGAAAGCGCGTGGGCCGCTGCTGCACGTCGTCTTTAAGTGAATCTCCAACTGACGTGCGACGAAAATAGAGCAGGAAAGAACATGGCACATTTGCCTCCTGCTCGTCGTCCTTCTGTCCCCCAGTCCTCCTCTTGTCTCATGTCACGACTGCTATTCGCGCTATGCCGTCGTCGTCGTCGTCGTCGTCGTCGTCGTGGCCTCCGTCGCCGATGTATCCATCCGGACAGCCGCCGCCCCCACTAATGCGGTTTCTCCACGTTTGCTGCTGGCTGACGACGAAGACGACGATGACGACAGGTCACGTTCGATGAAATTAATTTTACTATTCACACGTCGCAAGTACCCGACCGTTATT
This sequence comes from Heligmosomoides polygyrus polygyrus, assembly GCA_947396885.1. Taxonomy (NCBI): domain Eukaryota; kingdom Metazoa; phylum Nematoda; class Chromadorea; order Rhabditida; family Heligmosomidae; genus Heligmosomoides; species Heligmosomoides polygyrus. Next base: position 90,890,887 of record OX377206.1, read on the forward strand.
GGACGGGTAGGGGTGGGACGCTCGAGTGATCTGCTTCACTCTGGCCAGAGACCGTGTCATTTGCAGTGTGGTCGTCGAGGCCACGGAAGTTGGAGGAGAGTTTGCCGCTTTCATCATCGCTGCTAATATGATCGCCAAGTTGGAAGTCGGGCAGTATATCTCATTAGTGAATCAGCACAAAGCGATAATGGTGCATCGCCTCGAGCTGACTCCATCCATCCGCCCGTCCGAAGCTCGTCGTCTTCTGTGCTGCCCCACGCACCACAACAACAGTCAACATCGCAGTAGTAAGCAGCTACCTGAGCGAGGTTTCCCAGCTTCCAACGAAGGACTTCAGGACGCCATTGAAAGCTGGTCAAGGATCGGACTCATCAACCAGTTTACACTTATCTAAGACCAAAAAGGTTTAATGCAAAATTACCGAAGTGTAGCGTTCAAAAGTTAAAGTTTCACCGCTCTGGCATTCATGGTAGAATGCTGGGTAGGCACTTACCCGGTCGGGTAACCATATGTAGCTGGAAGCATTTCGCGCTCCTTTGCCAAGTTCCGCTCTCGTTTAAATTAGCTGTCTTCAAAAGTAAGGGTAAGGACATGAGTCGATGTTAATCAATCCCCCTGCGGGGTGCGCCACGCATTCTACTTCTACGGGATGGAGGCGATCCGATCTGCATGCGTATATTACCAGTCAATGACTTGCGACTGCCATCCTATGCATAAATCAGCGCTTTTTCCTTTCCGGACGAGTCTGGTACGAATTCACCAACCCGGAAGGATTAAAGGCTTGGTTAACCTGGAGGTGGGGGGGGGGGTAATCCGAACCAGGAACCTGGCATCTGGTGCACGCAACGGCCGATACCTCCTCCGTCTGCGATAGGCGCTTCTCTTTCATAAATATTAGCCTTCAAATAAAAGCTTCGTGATCTTAAATAAAACATTATAGCAAATTTGATAAAGGTCTTAGAACAAAGCATCAAAATCTGCTGAAAATGTACCCTAATCTGATAAAACTTTTAAAAAAACCTATTACTCCAAGCGGCAATGTCAAATAACGTCATAAAATTTATCAGTAAAAAAACTGTAGGGTTTGCAAACTGTAGAGTCTGGCACGAATTCATCGACTTGGAAGGACGGAAGGCGTGGTTAGCTGGGGTGCGAAATCGGAACCAAAAACCTGGTGTCGGGTGCACGCGACGGCCGACTGCTCCTTCGAGTGTGCTTCGCGCACCCTTGTCAGGGTATATAAGGTGATATTATGGGAGTATCAGCTTATTATCGATTTCGGTAAAATATGAATCATAGAGAGTCTTCGTCGAGTGAAAATATTCATATTCATCCGTTAACGAAAGTTTTTTTGTAATAGATAAAAGGTGGGGGAACCGAAGAAATAAACAAAAAAATTCGACAAAAGCACCAAAAAGTTCGATATTTCGAAGTTAATTAATAATCGGTTCGTAATTTGCACTTGAGAAATTACATCAACCACAAGTTTAGGGCGCAACCCTTTGAAGACACTACTTAACGCAGCGTAGCTGTTGACCGACATGATTCTCACCCACTATACCATTTCCGTTACCTAAAGGCTGTGCATGTGCTCATGTGCTGGTCTCAAGAAACGACACGGCAGCAGACGGTTTTACTCTAATTACAAGGTACTACCGTGCCCAGGTATGCAATTTGCTCGAAACCAAGAACGCTAGCCGACAAAAACTCAAAAGCACTGAAGTATGTCTGGCGGCGACTCAAAACAAGAAATTAGTTTCAGACAACAAATTTGGAAAGCTGGGTATTTGCAAAAAGTGACCTATCGTACCTTTCACTTTGTCAGCTAGGAGGAAGTCATTGAAGGATTCTTATACTTTGCCATTAACTCCAGAATTTTTGAGCGCAAGGAAACTGTGATCACATCTTGGAATAAGTTAGAAGTTTTTCCCCAGAACTTGCCTGCCCTTGTACGGAAAGGCAGTGGGATTCTTGAATGTAACGAGAGACCTCATCTCGTCGATGAAGTTGCAGCAAACGGGAACTGATGCCTTTCTGGTAAGCTTCATACTTGCCCTACATCCTCTATTTTGTTTCCACCTTATTTTTTTTTTAGAATTACTGTAGATAAAATGATAAAAGACGGCATTGCTGAATGCTTTTAGGGATGCGCCACGCACTCTACTTCTACTAGAGGTCATGGAGACTATTTGAATGCGTATTTCGCCATACTGTGGCTTCCGGTGACCAGCTGATGAAGAATCCAGCGGTTTATCCTTCCCAGACAAGTTTGGCACTAATTCATCGACTCTGAGTAGATGGAATGCCTGGTTAGTCTGGGTGGGAAATCGGAACCAAGAACCAGTGGTCCGGTACACCTGAAAGACTGCACTTCCTCTGACTGCGCTACACGCGCCCCTTTTTATAGAGGTTAACGCTAGAATAAGAGGTTGGTGACCTTAGGTGGAAAAGAATTCCAGCAAATTGAGCTCATTAAGGGTGGCATAAAACAATGATAAGACTAAGGGATAAAAATGGCGTTAATCAGTTCCTTTGGGATGCACCTAGCATTATTTCGAGATATCGTGGAAGACATTTGGATGTCTTTTTGACGTATTTTTTCTGCCTATGCATGCACTGTGGTAGCCATCCGATGGATATGTTAGTCCCTTATCCTTTTCAAACAAGTCTGGTGTTATTTTACCAATCCCCAAGGGATGGAAGGCTTGGTTGGCTCAGACAGAAGATCCAAACCAAGAACCTGGAACCGAATCCCGGCGCCTCCTTCAACTGCGTTATCACCTCTTTTATCACCTCAAAGTGATAAAAGAATTGTACAACAATATAAGAGCAGTGATATAAATCAGTTCTCGATTTGACCACCATGGCACTCCATGCTTTAACCACACTGCGGGAGTAAGGGCCCATTTATTCTTCGACGCCGAGCGACGCCACGCCACTTGTTGTGGCCACATTGATCTAGCGGCGCGATCGATCAATGTGGTTACAATACGTGGCGTCGCGTCGCTCGGCGTCGGAAGTATAAACGGGGCCTAAAGATCTATTAGACGTTGATTTTCAAACAAGAAGCTGTTTTCCCATTAGCTAGCCGAAGTTTCGATGTACAGCTTTTCCCCGAATTTTTTAAAATTACGTTTATAGGCAATAGCAAATATTGCGTATTGTGACTATGAAGCTAATAAAACATCGGCATCTAAGTACCCTACTCGAGCGGGGGCATTTCGTTTTGTCTACTGACAGTTCGTCACCAGGGGTATGTGTATAGTTGACAGAATATTGTGGATGTTCCTTTTGACAAACACATGCTGCCGGTGCTACAAGGCCTAGCATCGCTGAAAGGTCCCGGAAAGCAGAAGGTGCGGGTTCGAGTCTCGCCTAGCGCAAGTTTGATCGATATTAGATATCCTTCTTGCAGCTTCTACCAGACGCTCTAGGCTCAGGCAGAAAGTTGAAGACGTACAGACATTGTACATAAGTTTAAATAGAGATTGATTACCCAAGTTTGAGGTACCAACCTAGCAGCAGTACAAATTGAACCCTATTTCCACATGATCGGCAAGCATTATTTTTATACTTTCTTTTTCAAAGCATGAATGTACACACTTTATGCACGTTACAGTGAATAAATGCAAACAAAAAAGACTTTGAAGGAGTCGATTAGAAAAGCTTCTAAGGCGGATCCGATTTAATGGATGTTCAATCTTCGAAGGGGACGACGAGAGCGACGGAATCGCTTGTGCTCGTGCTAAGCATACGGATCGATTAATACCGAGTGATTGCCCAGCAAAAATCGATGTGCATATTTTGATCATGCAACCAGCCGCTTCTGCACCGAGTTACCGTTTTAAATAAACTAACCAAAAATAAATTTTAAAATAAACTCAATAAAAATATACACTAAACTAACTAAAAGTAATAAACTAAAATAAAATAAACTTAAAAAAAACTAATAAAAATAAATATACTTTTACACAGACTGGAAAGGTCCATAAATTACTCGGAAACCTACAGGTTGCGATAATGATACATTATCGCAAATGATGTATTATTTGATAACTCACTAATTCACTATTACTGGTAAAGAAAGAATAAAAATCCCACATTCGAATACGGAAGCTTAGCAAGCTAGAAATTAACCGAATAAGCTTACGACAATTTTACTGGAATCGTTTCATGCCGAATGAAATCTCAGAAACATAATTGCACGCAGATTTCCCAAAATTTTTCGCAAAGGTGAAATTCTTGCATCCTAAAATAAGAAGATATGATCTACCGAGAACACGGTTATAAAGCCGTAATGAGGCAGTCAACCTGTCGCCTCTGTACCGATGCAACAACGTGACATTCCTGGAAGATGAAGCTGTTTACCGCTCGCAGAACCTGCTGACGAAGTCATCTTCAGGGCATTGATGCTGACTGGGAGGAATAGTGATGCGGAAAGCAAGAGCTGTTGAAGTCACAATTCGACTAGATTCTGGTGCTCAAAAAACCCAGCTCAAAAATGACTCAAAATTTCAGAAACTGCTACATCAGTAGCCTAAGGAAAGCTGAATTCATGAAATACAGCCATTGTTTCGAAAACTTCAGGTCGGTTTCTGTCTTAGCCCTAGTTTATACTTGCACCACTGCGCGGCGCGGCACGATGGTCGGGATAGATATCGACCAGGCGGCGCGAAAAATCGATATCCATGGTGATCGTGGTGCCGCGCCGCCTGGCAGCGCAAGTATAAACTAGGGCTCAGGCTCAATTAAGGCTTATTATAAACTTCTGCTGTTTATGAATTAAGCCTGCTCGTTGTCAACAGAGCGCATCAAGGGGCACAAAATATTTCATTTTTTGTTAGAATTTTTTTCGTTTTCGTTTTTTTTTCGATTTTCGTTAAAATGGACACCAACTAGGGGGGTCGAGCGTTCTATCCCCTCATCCCCCTGGCCCGCCCACCCCCAACCCCCTGCGATTGCTCGAGAGTCTAGTGGCTGCCTTACGAGATAGTGGAGACGCAGACATTTGCCACGCCTCTGTTTAAAGGGCGGGGGATAGAACGCCATGCCGCCCACCAACTAGAAAGTGCCAAAGTTTCTTACCTACCGTAATAACGAGCATTGCAAAAACAACGGAAAAGTATTTGTACTAACACGTTCGGAGCTGTCTCTACCCGACAAAACCCACTCCACCCGCTTCCTTTCTCAATCATTTTCAAAAATTACTCCAATTCTTGAATGCCCTTTCTATGCAGCTTCTGAATTGCGTACACTTTTGCACCGTCGATACTATTATATGTCCTGAACTTCATTCACAGCTGTTGACCAAGACTGGTGCATGCATGACCTTTATTCAACACCAGTTTGCCTTTGTCGGAGGCGGGATAATTCGACGGCACATTTAGAAAGTGCTTGCCCTAACACCATTTATTCTCGCGGGGGTGAGTTCCGGAGAGAAAATAAAGGCCAGGGTCTCCGGAATTCTCCAGAAACACGTCTATCGTTTCGACTTGAGCGATCTCCGGATAAGGTTTGACAATCTGGACTTACCACTAACTTTAAGCGTTTATTTTTTTATTTTGACACGAATGAGCGTCTTATCTTTGCTTCTACGAATTGTAGAAATTTTTCTAAACTTCACTCAGACACTTCTTTGTTGGGAAAATAAAAAGTAGAAAGAGGTAAACGTGGTTTGTAGGCTTTGCTTTTTTTTTGTCCTCTTCTATTCTCGTGTTTCCCTTCTCACTTTATTCAGTATTATTTTTTCACTCTAAAATAGCCATAGTTTATTGAATACAAATATCTACCTTTTATAGTTCTAACGATTTCACTCAAATTAGCGTCGTTAAGTATTATATTTGTTAAATGAACTCTCGACTTCCTCTTCCCTCAAGAGACTAAAAAGATAAAAAGGAATAAAGGACGGCGTTACTCAATCCCTTCTGGGATGCGCCAGCGCATTCTACTTCTACGGGATGTCGTGGAGGCGACATGAATGCGTATTTGGCCATACAATGACTTACGGCGGCCAGCCGATGAACAAGTCAGCGCTCTATCCTTCCCAGACAAGTCTGGCACCAATTCACCGACCCCGAAGGGATGGAAGGCTTGGTTGGCCTGGGCGAGAAATCCGAACCAGGAACCTGGTATCGGGTGCACGCGACAGTCGCGCCTCCTCCGTAGTATAGTGGTGAGTATCTGCGTCTGCCTCCTCGATACTTTCGAAAAATTCATGGCATTTGAAAGCTGCTCCTTAATGTTATTTCTACTTTTCCAGGCTGACTTAGGCGACAAGACCTGAATTTTGCTGCATAAAGGTCGTATGCCAATCTGGGACAACAGTTGAGGCAAACCTCCAAAACATCAGAGTACGCCTTCTTGGGTGATGGTTTTCAGAATACCGTTTAACCCCTATTATTGAATAAAGAATGAATTAATGTAATAATTTACAAGGTGATTACATACAGTAACACATACAATCGTAAGCAGCCTTCACGGAACAGTATGCACGAAAAGAAATGTAAATACAAACAATGCATAGTATCTAACGGAAGAGTAAATTATATACGACTTCTACAGCAGCAGTATTTTACGGATTCAAATGAAAATTAAATGTTTTTTGAAGTTTCAAAGTTTCCAGAGCGCGTTTAGCTTTTGCGGAGCTCTTTATAAGAAAGGAGGGTCGTGTGTGCTAAAAAAACAACTTACAAATCCGTTTGACTCTACCAGCATTGCCCAATATTGCATCGCCACGAATGCTCTCAAAATTTTATTGCCTTTGAGCATGATACTGCTTTCATTGTGTATAGGCTCGCGAAGCAGTCACATTTATTACCTGTGATATTTTTGATCGTCGAGTTGTCGAGCGGATGCCAGCAGCGTCGCCATTCCTCCCTGACGCGTGCCAGAGTGCTCCAGTGAATCCTCCTTCCTCGGGGCATACGAAGAGCAGAGCGCTTACTTAGGGGTTTCACGAGGAAGTCCGTCTAACGCGTTGATGGACGCGCTGGGGTTCCCTCGGAATTAGACATTGGTTCCGTCGCCGGTTCGGATAATTCAGATCCGTCATGTTTTTTTGCAACTTAATTAAAAAGGTTGTGCGAACAAAGAGATTTTTGAAAAGATCGGATCTTTGGACGATTCGGATAACGGGATTCTCACCACATCTAATTTTCGGATAACTAAGGAACCCGATGTCTTATTATTATGAAAATTACGGATTCGAATTATCCGAATCGTCGTCGGATCCAATGTCTAGTCAGAATGCAGCCGGCTCTCGTACAGCGGGTGTCTGCGAAACGCATCTCATGACTGGCCCACCTAATTTTCGATGACTTGGCCTATACAATAGCGTCTCCTCTTTTCGAATGTCAATAAGATTCAGAATTTTGAAGGCCTTCTCTCAGAATGAATCCTTCCTTTTTTCCAAACTCAGGAGAATCTAGCCGAAAATCACAGTTCATGGCTTTACTGCGCCACGCATTCTTTTTCTACAGGATATCGAAGAGGCAGTCTGAATGCCTATCTGGCCTACACAATTCAATGTTTTTGGATCGGGTCCCGCCGAGGCCAACAAAGTCTTCTATTCCACCGGTGTATCAGCCCCGCTCAGACAAGAATAAAACATTGACTTGCCTATGAGCTGCCCACTACAATTCATTATTTAGGCCAAATACCCAAGCTGCCTCCACGATATCCCGTAGAAGTAGAATACGTGGCTCATCCGCACGAAGATTGACCAACGAACATTCCTTATCCTTTTTCTCCTGCATCATAACTTAACCGGCTTTGAAAATCGAAACCCCGTGATCTGGAGGAAATGTGTCGTACGAGATTGTCTTTCTTTGCAATTTCCTATCCGGAAGAGCTGTTTACAATTGTTTCACTTCTGCTGTTACAGGATGTTTTGTTGCGATCAAAACTTTCGCGCCAGGCGGGACTCGAACCCTCATCTTCTGCTTTTCGGGCAGCGATGTTCGTCTTACACCACCGGCGCTGTTTGACCGCACGTAACATCCGCGACATCCTCGAGGTCTGGCAGCACCCACCCGTGATACGGGGATGGGTCGGCCGCTGATATCAGCATGGAACCGGTCAAGCTGAAGACCTTACTAGTAACAATGCTTTATGTTACGTGCGGTCAAACAGCGCCGGTGGTGTAAGGCGAACATCGCTGCCCGGAAAGCAGAAGATGCGGGTTCGAGTCCCGCCTGGCGCAAGAGTTTTGATCGCAACAAAACATTCTGTAACAGCATATAGCCTCTTTACCAGCCGCTCCAGGCTTAAGCAAATGTGTTAAAGCATTGTTTCACTTCTCTTGCGATGCCCCCTCCGACTAGGATAGATCCGAAATGTCATTTGCTATGAGCCTCCCTTCTAAACCGTCGCATCCTTGCTGTGTGACCTACCCAAATTCCAACGTGCCTAGGCCCACCCATTCATTGGTATTATAAATGAGTGTTTTTCTGCTATAAGAAAGCGTATGCCATATATGTGCTTGTTTCCTTGCGAAATTGGGCTATAAATCTGGTCAGCGCCTCATTTATTGCTCACGTCGTTTGCCTGGACACGGGTGTTGATGACTTGCGCCGAGGGAGAAGTCGAATTGTTCACGTCTACAGCAGCATTCCCCGATTTGGACTTCATAGATGGTGTGGAAGAACTATGCTGTCATCGCTTGTAGTAGGAATTAGTCTACGGTCTTCATTTCCCCTTGCTGGCACGACCTTCCCCTCCCGTTGTGGGAGTTCATAAGCGGGGGAGTTCGGGCGTCGTTGGCCGGCAGCAATTAACAACAATAGATGGATGCACTAACGTACACATGGAGTCAACCATGTGTGAAACCGGCTGTTACGAACAGAAGGCGAACAGCTTCCCCTATTCGGAGATCTCGGCGACGTCACGACGTCGGAAATATATGGGACGCTTGGGGGTGGAGGCATGTGTATAAGGGTGTGGGAGGAATGTTTGGAGGAGGAGGCGGGTGGCGCTGTCATTCTCAGTGCCCTAGCCGGTGTGCTCCGACTCGCAGCAGGAGCCGCAGCAGCAGCATTCTTCAGCTTCTGGGCTTCACGTCTTCAGCTGAATTTCCTGAACAATTTGCGCAGAGAGCTGTCCTCCTCTCACCTCCTTGTACTTCTCCATTTTCTAGAAGTAGATGCTCACTACTCACTAGACTTTACAGTATGCTTTTTGAAGAAATTCTGATTTAGCTTCCTTCAAAGACCTTATTCATTCGTTTGGAGAGTATGTAGAAGTGACTGCAAAATATAAAAACACTCCAAGTTGGTAGCTGCCGCAGTTTATTATATTAGTTCCTACCTTCCGATTCTAACATTCAGATGATCACAGGCAGAGTTCATCGGACAATTGGAAGAAGCAATCATGCGCATAAATGGCTAATGTTTCATTGTCATCGACATGGATACGATGAAGAGTATGAGGGTGAAAAAGACGAAAATAAGGCGAAGGAAAGCGATAGAAAGAAAGGCGAAGAACGAGCGAGAGAAGGACAAAGGCGCAAAAGGGTATAGTTTTCAGAGGACATTCGCAGGTTCTTTTTTCAAAGACAAAATCACATCACCTCGAAATCTCCACAACTGTGCCGCATCGCTAAGGGGTATAGTTCTGCCCGAATAACCTATTCAGATAAGTATTCGAATAATCTTCATCTCTATTTGAGCATTCGAATTCGAAAATTCAGGAAGTCGCGATGTGTTTTGAAAGTGTTCGAAGTCGAATTCTCGAGAATGTTCAATATCCGAGATAAGTCGAATATTCGAAAGTTCCCAGAAAAAAAAAGTATTCCAGAGGTGTCACTGGAATGCTCAACGAGCATTTGTGCAGCGTACTTTATATAATAGTATAGTTATGCCGGGTGCGTGTAGCGCAGTCGGAAGAGGCGCCGACTGTCGCGTGCACCCGATACCAGGTTCCTGGTTCGGATTTTCCGCCCAGGCCAACGAAGCCTTCCATCCCTCCGGGTTCAGTAAATTGGTATCAGACGTGTCTGGAAAAGATGAAGTGCTGACTTGTTCATCGGCTGGCCACCGCAAGTCATTGTATGGCCAAATACGCATTCAAATCGCCTCCACGACATCCCGTAGAAGTATTAGGTTGTCCCATAAGTCTTCGCCGTTTTTTCAACGATTCACTGCAGATTTCGCCGGCCGTCTCTTGCATAGCGCTGCATGACTTTTGAAAGAGAATGATTTGCTCTATCAGAACATGTATTGCATTTCTTTCCTCATCATGAATTTTATCAATTTTTAGGTCGTTGAAGTGAAAAAGTGAAAAAGTAGCCATTTGCGCACTTGTTCTCTCCGCTTAGGTTAGTAAGTTTTTGCGCAGTTTTTTATAGCATTTGGAAGACAATGTTCTGTACTACAAGAATATGTGTTAGTGCTATTTGCTCATTTGTCCTTTATTGATTTTAATGTCATCAAATTGGGACGTCCGAAGGAGGATGATTATTTTTGCCGACAGTTCCTGCTCCGCAAGAAACGGCATAATTTTTAAATCCACTGCCATATTAGTATTAGAAGTTATAGAAAACTAAACCAAATCCAATAGTTGAAAGATTTTTTGCGTACCTGTTCAATGGGAGGTCTCCAAATTCTGCAAGTCATCTTTGATACCTTTTTTGTCCTGGGTGAGACATCGGCTTCAGAAGCTTCATCAGAGGTTCAAAAGTATGGCAGTATCGACACATTTGTGGAGTGAAGGTGATAGATTTAAATCCTAAGCGTCTAAATTCTGGTCTTTTTAACAGTCAAGTTTTTGATAAGATTTACTGGCGTTGCCTTGTGGGACGGCAAAGGGCTTCTTTGCGTATCAAAAGTCGAGAGGTTTGCAGAAGGTTTTCAGGATATGTCCTAGTCGGGAGGGGTAACGGTAGAGTGTCAGATGATCGCGGTTATTCTTCCTTCGCTACGCCGCGAGCGCTCATCGCACGCACGCACCCGCCGCAATATTCTCACGCATCTTCGCGACAGAGCACGAAATCTTTCCTTCATAGCTGTGCGCGCTCAGCGGGAGTGCGCAGCTGGAGTTCTCGCAGCATCCAGGGTGTGTGCCATCCAAACTGCCCCTGTGGGAACTGCTTTCGTCGCTCAGGGAGAGTCCACGGAGCAGTGAGCAGCCACCGACCGACCATCGGCTGTCTTCCACATCGACTGACCGCGCTGACCTCGTTTTCCACGTTTGCCACGTGTCCGCGACGCGACCGCTCGCGGCGCAGCGAAGGAAGAATAGCCGCCATCGTGTCAGATACGCGCATCATCCCATAGCACACATCCACACCTTCTGAATCACTATAGAAGCCTTCACATGATAAGAGCAACTGAATTACCGAAGAAAGTCATGCAATGAATTAGAGATGTAAATCAATACATACCCCTCCGATTAGGATTGATCCGATTTTGATACCTTCTTCAGATTCTTGTCCACGGCTTTTTCTGAGCTTACAGCTTATTCCATAGAAATTGCTCCTCGCATGCTAAAGCAGTGGGCTGCAATGACTACGGTAAATACAGTAGCCTAGAGTCATGTAGTATGCTTCAACATGCCAATTTTTCACAAATTTTTATCGAACTTTGTGGTGTGATCGTACGGTGTCCCAGGATTTCACAACTTATTATTATCTTCAACTATACATAGGCGAGGGCGCATGTAGCCCAGTCGGAGGGAGATGTCGTCTGTCGCGTGTACCCGACCGCAGGATTCTGGTTCGAATTTCCCACCAAGGCCAATCAAACCTTCCATCCCTGGGGGGTAGGCGAATTGCTACCAGACTTGTATGGGAAGGATAGAGAGTTGACTTCTTCATCGGCTGGTCACCGCAGGTCATTATGTTGGCCAAATATGCATTCAAATCGCCTCTACGACATCCCGTAGAAATAGAATGCGTGGCGCGCCCCAAAAAGGTTCCAGTAACGCCGCCCTTTACTCTTTCACATCTAGACACAAAATTTTTATTACCTGACCTCATGCAACATTTCTAGGTCAACTTTAATAGCAAGATGCTGAAAAGCAAAAAAATTTCTCGGTGTGTTAAATGAGAGTTTGGGCTATGCATTAGTCCCTATGTATCGCATTGCTTACTGGCTTAACGGCATAAATACTATTCCCATGCTAAAAATCACAAAACAAACTGCACAAAAGCAATCACCTAGACCACAACGTCACGATTATCCACTGTGTAGCATCAGGTAAACAGCAATTAAGCTAGGAATCAGATAAACGTTGCAATTTTCTGGATGACTGCACGGCACAATCTCTCAACATGAAAAGTTATTTTTGTCGGAACACTTCAGAATAAACCTAAAAATATCGTTCTGGCCAAAGGATAAGAGTTCTATACTCATTCAAAAAGCGAATTTGAACATCTTTAGGACATAGTTTTTATTTATTTATTTATTTATGAATACACCCATAAGGATGTGCCTAAACATCATGCGTGTAAGCAAACGCAAAAACCAAGGACAACAATGAAAGAGAAAACCAAAGAAAATATGAAAAATCTTAGTGCGTTCTAAACAGAGCAAGCGCGTCGAGAAGAAGAATCGCCATCAGTGAGCGTGGACTTCAAGGAATAGGGCCCAGGTAGGGCAGGAGCACCAACACACAAGCAACACGTCCACTACAAAAACGACCAACGGAAACTTGCCCACAGTATGCTCAGGAGTCATGTCGCACCGCAAAAAGGAAGGGCCTGTGTAATAAATGCTACTTAGTGCCAACGAAGACAATTATCCTAAGCAGCTGTATGCATATATGTGATAGACCATACGCCCGATAGACACATAATGGGGGGCGGCTGTAAGAACTGGCAGTAATTTTGATAATCATCCTGAGGCACTAGAGATGTAGCAAAAATGAAGCAAAGTGAAAGTGATAGTGCTCCAGACTTCAAATTGTAGAAACCATGGCAAGATGACTAATACTGAGGAAAAGTGGCGGGACATGTAACTAGCATGTTGTAAAAGAACCCATCCTAGGCACGGCATCCCGCGCACACGCCAACGACGGTATCGCCCTCCACTCTCTCAGCATCCAGAACGGAATACACTTAGGAAACAAAGAAACAGAGAACACAAAGCGACAAAGAAACATTTTCGTTAGAAAAGGAAAAAGCCTCGCCGTTAGAAGGCACATTACTATTGCATTAAACAAGTGTAACTCATGCGCATTTTAGACGAGTTTTTTAATACAAGTCTTCTTATAACAAAGAAGATTCGTTGGCATTTTTAAAAGCTGTCTGCTTAAACTTTAGATATGTATAATTTAGTTTGATTATTGCTCCAATTCCAGCAAAAAATTGTATATAATGATGCCCGTGATCACTTTCTAGCCCACTACAATTCCTGTGGTCTTAAAGGATCAGATTCATACCCTGTTCGTTGGCAAAAATGCATGGATTCTGGAGGTTTTTACTTCGACTAATAAAGGTGTGCTTAAGCTGAGTTATCACCTGTATCACCTGTCGTCCCGTTGATCATCGACTTGCTCGAGCGGGCGCCAGCAGCGTCTCCACTCGTCCCTGTCGCGTGCCAGAGTGCCCCAATGGATCTTCCTCGCTCGAGGGACACGAAGAGCGTCATATCGGTCGCGCAGGGCTTTCACGAAGAAGTCCGACCAACGCGTTGGTGGGCGTCCTGGTGTTTTCCTGACATCCCGCCGCATCCAGTCGGTAAGGGGTCTCGTCCAACGGGTGTCTGCGAAGCGCATACGTGGCCGACCCACCTAATTTTGACAACTTACTCCATGCGACAGCGTCTCTGATCTTCGAACGTCGGCGATGCTCGGAATTCCGGAGGCCTTGTCTCACTTGTGTGAGTCGTTTCACAAAAAAATCTCATGGCCAAGCTGAGTTAATGCAGTTTAAAGTAAGCGACGCGTTCGGCGATTAATTTTGCGACAGCCTAATATGTCCACTAAAAAGACCTAGTAAAGGGTCCATTTGTTCACTTTTGCAAAATATGGTTGCAGCACGAAAGCCCAAAGTATCACCGACATTCCAAATCAGTTTCATTAAGCCTCAGGTGGCTGATATCGAGGTAGTAAGCTGTCACAACGATGTTTTGTTGCGATCAAAACTTCTAGCGTCAGGCGGGACTCGAACCCGCACCTCCCGCCCCGGATACGGGTGAGTGCTGATCGGTCCCACGAGGTGTGGATGTTGCGTTCGATCAAACGGCGCCGGTGGTGTAAAGGCGTAGAGCATTCCCGCCCGGTCAGAGGGAGGTGCGGGTTCGAGTCCCGCCTGGCGCTAGAAGTTTTGATCGCAACAAAACATCGTTGTGACAGCTCATCACCGACATTGTCAGGGACTGTAGAACCCTTAAGGGCAAGGCAGGCACCCTTGACACACCTAGTCAAAGCTCGGGAAAAGTGAATCAACACAGTCTGCAAGTATAGAGACACAGAGTAGGAAAGAAAGTAAGGATACATAGCTTCCAGTGCGGAGAGTTTCCTTCCCCATTCCTTCTTCTTCGTCCTTCGAATTTATATCAAAGCTTCCAAGGCGAGAACGTTCAGCACAGCTATGTACGTATACCCTGTAGAACACCTACGTTTCCATAAGCTAGTGAACAGTCATAATAGCAGAGAAGATCCTGAGTAGACCACCCCCCCCCCTTAGGCCTAGTTTATAGTTGCGCCGCTGTGTGGCGCGGCAACATGGTCGGAATAGCTATCGATCGGGAACTCGACCCGAAAAATCAATATCTATGGCGATCGTGGTGCCGCGCCGCACAGCGGCGAAAGTATAAACTAGGGCTTAGACTTGCACCTAGAGCTTTGTAGTGCATTTTTTGATACTACACAGACTTCTGACTTCAAAACAATCATTTCATTTACGAAAACTTCAACGCACTCTATTTCAATGGGGCATCGTGGAGTGGGTTATTTCTGAATGTCTATTTGCCCTGTGCAGTGAAGTGCAGTGTAGTCACTCGATAATCATACTTGCTGCTCTCTCCTATCCAGACAGGATAGAGCAAGACTGATTCCGAAGAGACGAAGGATGGAGTAATCAGCAAGGTGGAAAGGTTAGTTGTGCTAGTGGCTCAACTGCGTCAGTACACTACATCAGCGGACATTCCGCTTGAACTCGTCTTGTCGACTCTTTCGAGTCTTCCAAAAATTGGCAGGGTGGCCGATAAGACGACTAGGTTCTTCTTGCCCTTCTGGTCCCTTCCGGGTCCACTAGGCTTTTCATTGCATATTTGAGCCAGTTCTTGACTAGAATACTGAGGTTGCACTCTCCACCCCTGACCATTTCCCTGGAGGTGGCTATGCAACGACTGCCAACCGGTCAGCCGCGTATCCAGTGGTTCTGTTTCGTACATCAGCCAGCTTTACCACAAGTCGCGATCCTCTCCGCGAGAGATGACTCACTGAACGGGAATTCAAGGCAGAAAGTGGGATCCACACCACCTGTCACAACTCCCCGCTCAGATCGTGATGTAGAAGACGTTTCGAGGCCCATGCTGTGATCTATACAGCGTGCTGTGGCTCATGGCACAGGCAAGGTGCAGTGCTGTGGAAAGTCGTTGGACAATGATACCGTCATAGTGCCGAGTTCCGGATAAGAGATGGTGGGTGGTGCCATTTGGTAGAACTTCATGCATTTCCAACTTTTCCGACCTTTTTGGGGACTGGGGTGAGTCTTTTGCGCGGAAAGTACCGAAGACGCTATGCATCCTATCACTACCAGAGGCTGCTATTATTTAAAAAAAAACATTTTGAAAAGCCAATTTACGATCATTCTGAGGGTTGGGGAAGAGGGAGGGGGGGAAGTTATAATAGAGGTAAATTTTCGGAGAAATAATGGCGCGATGAGACGCAAGGCGGCTACGCACTTCACAGATCACTCGGCGGAAATTTGAAGAAAAAAAACTGCATGACGACTCCTTCTGCGTGATCTTCTACTCAAAACACCTCCCTTCACATCCTGCATCTCCTCCTTCTTGAATACCTACCTCAGATTAGCATGGCTTGGAACTGCGCTCCGCTTGACCATGTTGTACTGACGGATTGCTGAAATTTCGCTCTCATTCTGATGTCTTCTTTTCAAAACTCGAGCCATCAAATTGAAAGGAGGAGAAGAAAGGATAGAGATCGGCGTTGGTCAAATCCTATGCGGGATGCGCCACGTATTAAGCAGTACTTCTAAAGAACGTCGTTGAGCTTGAGGTTGATTTCATTGCGAATTTGGCTTATAGAATGGGTGGGAAATCTGAACCAAGAACCTTGAACCGGAGTGCACTCGACAGCCCGCGCCTCCTCAGGCTGCGTTACCCCCTGTCCGCCCAAAAATAGTGAGACAAAAGTAGGTTTTTTCAATGCTATGATACGAAAGTAATGTTAACATTTGCAGCACTTAGATGCGTATTCCGAATGTATTCATGGTGTTTAGTTTTTCCCAAATATGCGTTTCTCTAATAATTTTTTACTTCTATAATATTTTTAATTTTGTTTTTTATTTCTACAATATTTCTAGCTTTGCTTAGATAATCGTGCAAAAAAGAAAAGCGCAGAAGTTTGAAAACTGCGAGTTGATGTTTTCTCTGTATCCTTAATTTTCTTCAAGTCCTCCAAAGGTGTAAGTCTATTAGGGAGGAGCCCTCTAATATTCTTTTTTGTAACTAAGATATGAATGAAAAAATGAAGCATTTTACAAAAGTAAAGTACAGACGTGGAAACTTTATGTCATTGAGTCCGGTTAACTGGTGGAATAGTTGCCTAAAACTGCACTACTAATTGAGGGCAGAGGTGCAAAAAAAAAACTCGGTAAAATGAAAAAAGACCTGGAGCAAATTCGAACAACTCTGCCTATCGCCACAGCCAAGCAGTCGACGTGCACCCCATAGTAATCCAGATAGATTTATACGTAACGACCAACGATTTTGAGTGTCAGAGTGTCAGTCTTTACGATGTTTTTGCCCATGATTTAATCATCTGTGATTTATGCATCATAGAAACTATGTTTTTAATCCCTTGTTTTTTCCATCAAGACATTTTAATGGGAAAATCGAAACTTATATGTCATTTATAATTTAGACGCAGAAGCTTTTTCAGACCAGACAAGATAATAACTTTAAGTCTTTTTTTTGTTTTGAAATGTGCACAGTTTGGACTAAAATTCTATACTTTAGCGAGCAAAATTTTGCCTAATTTCAAAGGATAACTATAATAATAAGGTGGTTCAGATTAGGTCTGTTGGAGAATGTATCTATGAAGTCGACCACTTGTGACATAAAGATAAAAGGATAAAGGACCGCGTTACTCAATCTCATTTGTGATGCGCCACGCGTTCTACTTCTTCGGGATGTTGTGGGGCGGTTTGAATGCGTATTTGGCCAAACAATGACCTGCGGTGGCCAGCCGACGAACAGGTCAGCGCTTTCTTCTTCCGAGACAAGTCCAGTACCAATTCATCGACCCCGGAGGGATGGAAGGCTTGGTTGGCCTAGGCGGGAAATCACAACCACGAACCTGGTACTGGACATGGCCTGCGCCCTCACATGTCCTATACCTTTATTATATCCTTGATATATAAACCAATCTGAGCTGTAACTTAATTTGTACAATTTTGTAATTTTTAATAAAAACGGTACAAGCCGTAATTTTTTATGCTTTGCAGATCCATATTGGGAAAGCATTCCGCCAGCAAGCGCTAATATAACAAATAGGATTAGGACACCGTACAATATTACGCTGATGCGAATCAGCACGGGGGATATTAGGTTACAAAAATAATGGCGGATAATGCCATACAACGTTCAAATGCCTTTGAGTAATAAAAAGGATAAAACACTACGTTCCCGAGTCAATCCCACTTCGAATGCGCCACATATTCTACTTCTGAGAGATGTCGTGGAGACAATTTGAATGCGTACTTGGCATCGACTATGAATCGTGGTGGCCAGCTGCTAAACAAGGCAGTATTTTATCTTCCCAGACAAGTCTGGTGACAATTCACCGACTACCGAGGAATGGAAGGCTTAGTTGACCTCAGTGGGAAACCCGAATCAAGAACATGCAATTGGATGCACACGGCAGTTGGCGCCTCCCACGACTGCGCTATCCGTTCCCTACTGCCTTTGGCAATGAGATTCTAAAATGTTCTAGGGTTAAGTGGTACACTTTCTGAAAGCTCGGAGAATGCCCTTACAAAAAGTTGAAAAAGATTCAAAAATAACTTCAAGCTACTTTTTTGCTTTTTTCTCATACATAAATGATTAACGATATTTTCATGTACGAGTTTAAAACTGGCTTTATGATCCCAAAACTAAATCGATGAATTGAAAACCGCATTTAGCCAGGACAGCTCAGTGGATATGCGGTACTGCTTTGGAATCAGGCATTTCATGGAAAAAATCAGAGTTCGTAAGAGAGTAGAAAGGGTAGTGCAACGTGAAGGTTTGAGAATCATCATATATCGTATACTCTATAATAACGCGCTAAACGATGAGTCATCCTATCGATCGGCGGCGCCGCAAAAATTAGCGGGAGGAAAATCGGGGGACGGGAATCGGGGGAAAAATAGGGAGAAATTACGGCACGAAAATAGCGACAAATACCCAGTCGTCTTCTCCCTGCCTGGGAACTTTAGCCCTGGGGCAATAGAGGTCGCTGAACACGAATCTGAAGTTCGTTTTTAAAGTATCGATCGCCATCAATCGATGTTGGCCAAACTACGGGTCACGAAAATAGCGGAGAATACCCAGACGTCTTCTACCTGCCTGGAAAATTCAGCCCTGGAGTAATCGCGGTCGCTGAACACGCATCTATAGTTTGTTTTTGATGTATCGATCACCATCAATCGATATTGATCAAACCATCGATTTTTTGTGGATGTCGTCCAGGTTGTTCGAAACTTTAGCCCTGGGAGTGGTCGAGGCCGCCCGCTGAACAAAAATTTGAAATTTGTTTTCGATGAGCGAAAATATGTTCGTTTAAATTCTTCGGCTCAAATCTGACATTACTTTTGGATTAACCTAGCAAATATGTAGGTAGACCACTCCTATGCCGCGCTAATCAAGTGTATCCATCTCTGTGGTGTATTCCAGTGGTTCTTTGTTCCTTCACAGCCAGCTACAGAACTGACGTTGGAGCGGAAATAGCTTCCAGAACAGCCTCAATCATCATAAAAGTAGCCTGAGTGGCTGGCTTCTGTTGTAAATGGATTATGCCAATCAGCGTCTGCGTTTAGTAAAAAGCCGGTGACGATTTTCCCGTGCCCGCATCGAGAATTCGTCATCTATGCTATGCAGATGGACGGTCAAATAAACTTGTTCTTAAATTTCCTATGCCTTTGGAAGGTTTGGAAGGTCATCTTACTGCTTTTATTAAGAAACTTGCTAGTTTTTCTATTTAAAGGGAAAGTAGCCTTGACATCTTAGCAATTCGTTCCGCATCGCTAAGGGGTATATAATTGTTATTGAATGGCTTATTCAAATCAGTATTCGAGTTCTTCTCATCCGAATTTGAACACTCGACTTCGGTTATTCAACAACTTCCGTTTTCTGAATCTACAGGAACATCATGTTTCTCGATTATGTTCGATTTTGAAGTCTTAAAAATGATCGACAAAGGATAAATTACGGTGCTACTCAGTTTCTTTTTGGATGCGCCACACATTCTACTTCTACGGTATGTCGTGGAGGCGATTTGAATGCACATTTGGCCATACAATCACTTACGGTGGACAGTCGAGGAACAGGTCAGCACTTTCTCCTTCACAGACAAGTCTGATAGCAATTCACCTATCCCTACCCCGGAGGGATGGAAGGTTTGGTTGGCCTAGGTGGGAAATCCGAACCAAGAACCTGATACCGGATGCACGCAACAGCCTGCACCTCCTTCTACTGCTCTACACTCGCCCGAAACGTCTACAAATAAAATGATCAATGCTCAAACTAGTTGGAATTTTCGCCCTTTTCCAGGAAAACAGAAATATTCAAGTAAGCTAAAGATGTCAGTGGAATACTCAACATGAAATTGTATACCAATACGTTTCATATACACGACTGACCTATTCGAATAGGTTGTCGAATGTCTCTTCGCCAAATTTGAAATAATATTTACTATGCATGCTGCTGCGTTTAAATTTTATTTTTTTTTATTTTTTTGTACATCACTCTTGAATAGGTGATTTCATTCAGTGATTTTGTGCTTTCTAACGTTATTGGAAGTGTCCATCTAGATCAGTGTTACCTTCGTTGTTCGAAAGTCGTTCAATCTTGGCGTGTTGTTGAATGTATCACCTGTAGCACTTGTCGTCCCGTTGATCATCGAGTTGCTCGAGAGGGCGCCAGCAGCGTCTCCATTCGTCCCTGTCGCGTGCCAGAGTGCTCCAATGGATCCTCCTCGCTCGAGGGACGCGAAGAACGTCATAGCGATGGCCTTCTCTCACTTGCGTGAGTCGTGTCACTCCGAGCATCGTCCTCTCGATTCCACGCTGCGCGACGCTGATCGCGTGTTCATCCTGCTTTCGTATAGCCCAGGTCTCTGAGGCGTATGTTAGGGCAGGAAGAACGGTAGAGTTGAATAGGTGGGCACGGAGTCGGACGTTCTTCCTCTTCTTCGCGACTTCTTCGACGCTCTTGAAAGCTCCCCAAGCCGCTCGTTCCCTCCTGCTCAGCTCTGGCGCTAGGTCGTTGGCCATATTGACATCGCGACCCAGATACACGTAGCTGAAGCATTCGGAGATGTTCGCTCCGTTGAGCGAGAATGGGCATCAGAAACTTGTCCGTTCCTCATGAACATGTTGCTGAATGACAAAAGCGAATTCTCCGTAAGTTGTGGAATCAAAAATGCGGAAATTTAGCAGCTGAAAAAAATCTTGCACAGCATGCCTCTGTTTGAGTGTGAGGTTCCGAAATGTTGGGCAATTTTTAGGCTCACTCTTTATTAGACGCGTTTTAGCGCGCTAGTAGTTTAGTTATTTTTTTGCTGCATGTCATAGCTTCAGACCGTTTCCATCCTGCTTTTTTCTGAAAATGGATGAAAGTTGGTGGAAGTTGCGTAGCATAGCTTCTTAGAAATTTCCCCGAACGAATGATTGAACAAATAAATTTGAAGTTGAAAAATTTCGAGCAAATGAACGGGCAAATTTATCGCTCATGGTTTTTTTGAGTGACTGAAAATCGAAGCCCAAATTTTCATTTATTCGAATACATGAATAGTTGAATCATTTGTTTGGATTCGGCTCTTTTTCGATGTTCGAATTCGGAGAAATATTTAGAATATCTGGAATTATGGAATATTTGACAACTCGAATAATTATTCGATTATTTTCGTTCAAGCACAACTACATACAGTGTGTAGCTCAGTGGAAGGAGGCGCGGGCTCCATTCGAGGTTCTTGGTTCGGCCGCAGCACCAGACAAACAGTTATCCATACCGCCGTAGTTCTGAATTAAACTTGTCTGTAGAGATTAAGGCGGTCACATGCCAGTCGGCTCGCTACCACATGTCAAGACAATCCAACGGCGTACCCAGTAAGTGTTGGTTAATGGTTATTTTATCCTTTTCTCACAACAAGTGGTTGGAGCGTCGAAACACATACATGGCTTCAATTTTCGGCTCCAACGATTTCATTTCGTAAATTAGCCCAGCAACATTAGTAGATTGCAGCTTCAAGTTGCTTTCAATTTCAGCTATCTTCTGAAAGGAGCGTGGTAGCGCAGACGGAGAACGATCCGACTGTGGCATTAAAATCGATTCAAAGTTCTTGGTTCCGATCTAATTCCGTGCACAGTTTGAGAATTGAAAAATGAGCTTTCAGTGGCTATCGACGCGTTTGTAGAGAGCTGATTGCCAACAGTCTGATCGTAAGATAAGCTATTTTGTTTCGCTCTCTTTCTCCTTTACTGTCAGATTGTTTATAAGCTTCCTATGTTTAGTTGAGTTTAGCTTTTTTGAATCACGTTTTTTTAGCACTGAAAAATTACGAAATTTCTGCTCTTTATAATTTGCATTAAATCTCTTGTTCTCGGGAAAATAAAAATTTTATAAAATTTCAAACAATATGATCGCTTATTGGGCAGATAAGTTGAAACATCAAAGAAAGCTATTCTAAATTTTACTTGAACAAAAATTGACCCCAACCTTTTTGGAGAGTCTCTAGTTTATTGAGGGAGGGGTCGTTTTAATTTGGAAGATGGTCCGTTCGATTTCAAAAGTCTTAAAGCTAGCTTAGAAGAGTGAATATTTGATTTGAAAAGCGTTCAGTTCAATGTGAAAATGATATATATTGCTATTCTTTTCTTCTTGCTATCTCAAGAACATCCTAGGGAGGGTATGTAGTGCATACATGGCTAGAACTAAGTTGATTTCAGCCCGAGGCGAATCATCCTATCCCTCCATCGTCGGTGAATTTGGTACCAGTAGACTGGAAAAAGATAAGACACTGACTTGTCCAACGACTGGCCACCGCAAGTCATTGAATGGGCATAATGCGCATTCAGTAGCCTCTACGACATCCCGTAGAAGTAGAGGGCGCGGCGCACACCTCGAAATGAATGGCTAACGCCTACTTTTATTCTTTATGTTTACTTTTTGAAAACCACTCTCAAGCAGAAAATCTGTAGACGAATCTATACAAAGATTTCACAAGACAAGGAAAAATTGAATAATTCACTTTATTTATCACTTTTTCTATTAAAAAGCTATTCAAAACACGTTTATGTATGAATAAGTTTCCAGTGCACAGAACCTGGACCCAAGTTAGCTAGAATGTTCGCCAAACTAAAGCGGGACATAACAAGGGAGCTTGTCTGTGCCACACTATGAAATATTTTCGCCAAAGCATTCAACGAAATTCTGGAGCAGCTGCGGCCGTCGAATGGAAACGTTTCTAAATTTAAGTGGCAGCAGTAGTTGGGAGAATCCGACTACTGCTACGTCTGTGTCTGCTGTCTGTTTCGGAAAAGACTCTATGTGATGCTTTTTTCGACGGCTGAAGAACGACTACCCTCCTCAACCCATTTTTACGCCAATGATTCTACCTGAAAGGAAAGGTCTCAACTCCTTAGCAGCGGCTTTTCCTGAATCGCTTTGATTAAACAGGGTAATGTTGGATCTGGGAAGGCAATGTCGCCGTGAGACTCACCATTAGTCAACATTGGTATAATTAAAAGTGGCGATAAAAGATCTCGTTACGAGGATCCGATTGGACGTTTGTCGACGAGGCATTTTTCATACGGACAATAAAAAATGGGACAAATGTTACTACGTGAACATGGTAGGTCTGACGTACAACTAGTATCGCAGCCATAGCAGCTGTCACACAGCTTAACTCAAGAAATTTGTAAAAATTTTTGCACTTCTGCTACAATATTTTCTTTGACCTATTTTTAACACAGAAAAGCACCAGTTTTCAGATGCGATGCATTGTCTAAAGAACTGACTCCGCAACACAGTTGCTTAGCATGAGATTATGCTTACTCGATTAACGAGTAAAATAAGTAGTAAGGAGGTTATCTATACAAAGCTCTGAAACTGAAAAGGCTGCAGTTGTTATTGCAGCAATTTTCACTAACTATAAATACTTAAGGAACCTCTAGTATGAATTAGTGCTTTAATATCGATATAAAATCTTGCTAGGTCTATTATTTCTTGGAAAACTTTTAGGGGACGAAAAAGCTGAAGAGAGGTATTTTGGCTAAAACAGTGCTGCAAATTCTTACCGTGAAGGAGTCATCCTTCGTGTATCGTACCTTCGGTTCCTTAAACGTTTCTTCAATCCCAGAATGGTGACGCCAGATGTTGAATGAATAGCTAACCGATCTTTAAAATTTATTCAAAATTTTAGAAACTAACTAGAGCCGAACAATTACTTGATTTTTGACTGCTACTTGTTTCCTGGCTAACATCCTAATGTTTCCACGCTAACTGCTATTCCAATCCATTTCGTCTTAGACCTATGCTATACTTCGGCGACGTCGGCGACAATGCTGCGCGGGCTGCAACGCACTGCGAACCACCCGCCCAACACTGTCGCCGACGTCGCCGACAACAGCGTTGCCGAAGTATAACATAGGCCTTATTAATGGGGAATCAGCTCTCAATATGTTGTTCATCTACTTGTGTTCTCTCTACTCTTCATTCACCAACACCTTACCTAGTGCTACGTTATTAGTTTTTTATTGTTTCGAACGTAATTCTTGTGCAAGAATGAAGAAAGAAATAAATAAAACTTCCCATCAGAGAAGCCCTCTTTAATTTTATTTTTTAATCCATCTAGAAAAATTTAGAAAGTTGGCAACCATGCAAACTAAGCGTTTTTATGAATCAAACTGTTTTTCAGTACTCAAATTGGCTGAGCATTAAATCATACGGCATGCAGAACTGGGCTTGAGGAACAAAAATCCAACTCATACGCGAAAATTTTTGGAAAGATTTCTGAATTGAACATTAAATTATTCTTTTTTTACAAGTGTAGGCAGTTTTTTGGAAAATCCTCCGTTTGATTTAAAAAAATGAAGTCGAAAATAGCTCGAACATAATCCACTTTAATCAGAATAGTGTCCTGCACAACTTCAAAAACGAAATATTCGTTTCAAAAATGCCTTGGTTTAAATGTTATTCAGTCAGATTTTCAAGGTGTCCTACTTAATTTGAAGCTTGTACGTCAATGCATAGGACAAATGCGCATTGAAATTGTCTCCACTACATCAAGTAGAAGTAGAATGCGTGGCGTATTCTAAAAAGGCATTGAGTAAAGTCGTCCCTTATTCGTCGTCCGTTATAGGACAACGTACGACATGTGAATCTGACAGATCTGTCTGTACTGATCGGAATTCATGCAATAGGAGCAGCAACCACTCAAAAAATTCGCCGATAAACACACTTTTTACGTTTTTGATGAACCCATTGTTGAAAATTTTTGTGCTGAAATCGAATAAATGTAAATCACCTGTATCACCTCTTGCCCCGATGATCGTCACATTGTTGTAGCAATCGGCAGTAACGTTTCCATTCGTCCCCATCGTGTGTCAGAGTGATTCAGCAGATCCTGCCAGCGCAAAAGACGACAAGAGCGTCAAAGATTTCGTCCACCGTCATTAAAGGTTTCGTCTAGAAGAACTCTTTTTTCCTGCAGAACTGCTTTTTCTGCATTCTCTGAGAGATTGTCTAATATAGAAAAGGAATAATCTGCAAGAGAAGGTTTGACCAGTGCGTTGGCTGCCTGGTACTCGTTTGACACCTTGCGGAATCCAGCCATTAACGTCCCTCGTCCAGTACGTGAGTGCAAAGTGCATCTGTCTGACCCACCTAATTTTCGACGGCTTGTGTCATGTGACAGCAATACCAAATGCTTCTAAACTCAAGCGCGCTCTACATAAGTGAGATATTCTGGAGATATTTCGCAAAACGTTGATAATTGCTGAAAAAAGTGGAGTTCAAGCTTGCCCTGACTGCTTCTGCTGTCGGCGCTCACCCGTACGCATCATATGCTCCAGCGGTGCCGAGTCCAATCGTCAGCAGCAGCCAGCAGCCACAGAGTTGCTGTTTTTCATTCAATGAGTGTTATTCCTGGTGCTAACGCATAAATTCGCCATGCGAAGATTAGCACCGTATTTTCGTTGCAGAAGCCGTTAGGCGCGCTCGTTTCTATCCGATGAGGCGATGATGGGTGTTCTACTTGGCGACGCTGCTTTGTTGGCCAGCCAGCTCCACGGTAGTAATCTTCCTAGATTCCGCTCTATTTTGACACGTTTTTCATCCGAAAGCGCAAGAGGAGCAGTCGTTCGAAGAGCCGAGTCTTGCGTGCAGCTCGAATCGATTTCGAGGTCGATTTCCGTTCAAGTGTCGGCAATTTGCTATCAAATTTGCGTATGCAAATTCGCGATTTTCTCACGCCGATTCTGCTGTAATTCTGAAGTACACGTGAAACAGTCAGCAATCATAAAAACATACAACTTTCTGCTGCGCAACTCCAACTAAGCAGTCATCGCTCTGTCTATTAAGCAAACGCTGCAAAGTGCTGAACGAGTGCATGGCTGAATCTCTGTCGATACTTAACGAGATGATGCCCCATCTCGCAAAAAGAATTCCAAGAAGTATTTTTTCACGTACCTGTTCCATTGGGCGCGTGTAGCGCAGTCGGAGGAGGTGCCGACTGTCGTGTGTACCCGATACCAGGTTCCTGGTTCGGATTTCCCGCCCAGGCCAACCAAGCCTTCCATTCCTCCGAGGTCGGTGAATTGGTACCAGACTTGTCTGCGAAGGATAAAGCACTGACTCGTTCATCGGCTGGTCACCGCAAGTCATTGTATGGCCAAATACGCATTTAAATCGCCTCCACGACACACCGTAGAAGTAGAATGCGTGGCGCATCCCAAAAAGGGATTAAGTAACGCCGTTCTTTATCCATTTATTTTACCTGTTCCAATATTGGCTACATTCTGGAGTTCCTTTCCCCGCCCGGGTATGTACAAATTTACAACGTTCCGACTGCTACACATCCTTGTATGGCACAGCGGTTTGTTTAATTTTTGCACTTTAAAACAAATCTAAAAACATTTTTGCTTTTAAAACGCTAAAGGAATTTGTGTCTACCGGTCGTTGTAAACAAGTTATTTTATTATTAAATATTTCTTCCTTTTCTCAAATTGGGAAAATTTGGATTCAACAGAGGTTCAGCGTGCTTTGAAAATCATACACTTGGTATTAAAAGTGTTCCATTCGAAATGGATTTTATATGTTTTACTTAAAAATTAATCCAGCAAAAAATATAGTGACCTAGTGATAACTTTTTACTTAAATTCTAAATTCATCTAGAATAAACTATGAAGAATGAAGGCCGACGCAAATCAGTCCCTTTTGGAATGTCCCATGCAACGTGTTTTTAGTCGGAGTTGTAAGGACAATTTGAGAGAGTATATTTCCTACATAATGACATAGGCGCGTGTAGCGCAGTCGGAAGAAGCGCCGCCTGTCGCCTGCACCCGATAACAGGTTCAAGGTCCGGATTTCCCACCCAGACCAACCAATCCTTCCATCCCTGCGGGGTCGGTCATTGTTACAGACTTGTTCGGGTAGGAGAAAGCTCTGACTTGTTCATCGGCTGACTCACGCAAGGCATTGTATGGCTAAATAAGCATTCAAACGCCTCCACGACCTACGGAAGTCGAGTGCGTTGCGCATCCTAGAAAGAACTGAGTAACGCCGTACTTTCTTCTTTCTTCTAATCACATGCGGTGGTCTGCCGATGAACAAGTCAGTGGTTAATCTTTTCCAGACAAATGTGATACCAATTCACCGACCCTGGAGTGAATGGCTGACCTAACGATAAGTTCGAAATCTAACTGGTGGAATCCGGTGCACCTACGGCTGGCGCCTCTTCCGACTGCTCTACTTCCCATCCGGAATTTATATATTCTAATTGAATCTGATAAATCAGCGGGAAAGTATGTGATGAAATAACGATACGCTTTTCACTTCAAAATGTTTATTTCAGTAATAGCATTGGATCTACTTACAATGTAATCACAACAGAGCACGTGCTGCACGATCGGATGAGACGCCGGTGGATCTATCCTAGTCCAGGGAGGTACATAAATAAAATGTATGTAACAAAATGAATTGGGACTTACCGAGCGGCTTCTAGAGAGGAAAAAGTGACCTAAAAATAAAAAAATAAAATCGCCGCGGTTTTACAACCGTTTCGGCGGGCAAAGAGCGACGCAATGGAGGCATGCCGCGTGCTGACCGCAGTCTGACATGTCATAACCAGGATCTAACATGGTGAGGAGGAGGCATAACTTTGCCGGCCTACAACCGCGGCGAAAGCAAATGTAATTTTTTCGTTTGTTTGTTTGTGAATTTTTCTACTTCAGGTCATATCTTCTTCTCCAGGAGCCGCTCGGTAATTCCCAATCTATTTCGTTACATACATTTTAGTTATGTGCCCCCCTCGGACTAGGATAGATCCGGCGCCGGTTCCCTGCTGCTTACACCCTTCATCGGTTCATGGTTCAGCTCTTGATCGAACATACAATACCGCTCAAATTCTTTGCAAAAAAGACGCTTTGCGACGGATTAATCCGCCACAAAGCGTCGCATTGCTATAACTCTTCTCAAACTATTTGTTTAAAATCTAATTAACACCATTAGAAGCCCCGTCTCATTTTCAATCCAACGATCTAAACATCATCTAAAATGATTGCACAGTGACCTAGTTATGAAGCTTTTGCCTCCTCGGCTCCGTTAATTGATTTACGACCCCTCCGAGATCCCCAGAGGCATGTCCTTAAGGCTTTTCGTTGACGAGATTAATCGAAACTCAGAAATCTTCTATGGTTTTCAGCAGATCTGTATTTGTTACGCATCAAGTGTCACTATGGTACTAAATAGTGCCAAGTCTGAATAACATAGGGCCGATTTGAGATAAGCGCAAACGCGCGGAAACCTAAGATTCAGTTAAGAATTACCCAACTAGTAGCCTGCTACGGAAGACAGTATTCTACTAATCCATTGCGGGAACGATGGTCTTTGAAAAACATGTAAAATCGCTTTGAGAAATGGACAGGATCAACTCGATTTTCTTTTTTCCAACAAGGGATTGGTCCAATCTCAATATGCGGCGTAGGATTTCTCCTATCTTTGAAGTTCGGTTGCTCCTGTACAGGATAAGTGCGAAAGCCGTATTTTTTGCGGTCTACAGTAGACCACAAGCACATTCAAATCTGAGAAGAACGAATAGATTTTTAGATTTTTTGACCGTTCAAAGTAGATTTCTATGCGGCCAAAGTTTGACGAAAACAACAGAAAATTTTGTTTTCAGTCGCTTACCTCTTTGTGGATGAGTTTTTTCGAAAAATCAACTGGACAGCATTTTTCAGCTCGCTGCGAGCTTTCCAAGGATGTAATATTGTCCGTATTCAGACTGAAAACCATTTTCACCTCTTCGGCCGCAAAAAACAAGATTGGGGCTGCGCTTCGGCCCGAGAGCGGACACGGCGGCGGGTCGCTCGCTGCCCTTGCGACCTCCCGCGGCACTCCACAGGAAGT